>CM040978.1:2481036-2486466 GCA_022985145.1 Pangasius djambal
ATAATCAACGACGGGATCACGTGATGAACCGGAGTCACTGCTACCACCACGAGGTTGATGCTTTTCCCATAACAGCACATCTCGAAGCACTTTATTCCTCTTAGACTTGCTAATACTCACAATTTCTTATTAATCAAATAATGAAACATTGTACTTTTTATCCATTTATAGCTACATTTAAGGTTGTGGATCGTCCATGAAACAAGGTAGTTCCTATAGCAGCTATACATATTCGTTCCTTCACCAGCCTCTCTTTTTTCCTCTCTCTTGAAGTTAATAAGACAAAAAAAAACACAAAGCGTAAACTCCTCTTTCCTGAAGATGTCGGAAAACTAAAAAAAAAAAAAAAAAAAAAAAGTTACAGCTTCACCTCTGACTGGTACAAAGCGCTGACACTGGAGACTCCTTCCATAAATGTTACATAAACATCTCCTTACAGAAAACTTCACCATATCAATGATTCTTTACTCCGTTTATGAGGAGCGTCGGCCGTACAGGTCCCTGTGAATGAGCTGTTGCTATAGAAACGATAACGTGTATAAACCTGCACTAGTGTCAGAGCTGCTGTTCTAGAGAATTAATCAACAGCCCTCAGATCCAGACCAATCAGATTGGAGAATATGGACTGTTTCACCTGCGTCTTCCTGACAGTTAGCACTTCTGATATAGAGAGGTTTTTAAAAGGACACGCTGGCTCGAAAACAAAATAACATCAGTCCAGATGTTCTACCTGGTCACCTCCTACACCTGTGAGAAATATCAAATATAAATAAATGCAGAAGGTAACAATTAGCTACAGCTGTTAAAGCAAATATTCGACTGCTTTGGTGTTATACTAGAGATTTCTAGTGGTTTCTAATGGAGTCTGATGGAGTGAAGTGGTGTGTGCTGGTGGTGTGTAGTGGTAGTTTAACGGTGTGTGTTGTTTTGCTGTAGAATAATAACACACACTGGTTGTGTGTGTTTACGTTTCCAGCTGTGGTCACGTCCCTGCTGTTGTGTCCCCTCTCTGGTCTGCTGCTTTCCTCCTCCCTGGACTCAACACTGCGCTACTGGAGTCTACAGATAGGTGACCAGGTGAAGATCGTGACTCCGCCCACTAGTTACGCCCCACCCCTTTCAGTAGGTGGTCCCAGCTCCAAGTCCACCTTCTTCTCCTTCTCCAAAGCCGGCATTGACTTCTGGACCTTCGACAGCCTCTACGAGCTTCACTGCAAGCTCAGTGGAGACTCAGCCTTCAGCCCTGTCCGTCAAATACTAGCCACGCCCTCTGGCCCGCACTTCCCTGCTCGCGTGGTGTGTGTCCATGGCGACGGTGTTGTCACGCTCATGGCTGCAGGGACGGGGGCGGTGCTAACGGCGTTCCGGTCCAGAGGGAGAGTCAGGTGTGCTGATTACTGCCTCTACAAAGAGGTGATGATGGTACTGACTGATGAAGGTGCAGTGATCAAAGCCAGCGCACTGACCAATCCGGTGACTCGGCTTGATACATGGACCAATAGGGAAAGTGGGCGGGGTGAAGCGTGCTGCATGGCGCTGTATAATCACGTAGCCGATGAAGAAGCAGCGCTGAAGGAGTGGAAGGAACTGCAGGAGGAGAGAGGAGAGAAACCAAGGGTCAGAAAACAGCTGGAGGAGGGCAAGAACAGGTGTGTGTGTGTGTGTGTGTGTTCACTTTTGAAGCCAATGCTCCAGCAGTGCCTTCTTCCTCACATTGTTTTTGTTCCCTCTTACATAGCTATAGTGTGTGTGTGTGTGTGTGTGTGTGTGTGTTTCAGGTTTCTAGTCATGCTTGGTCATCGCAGTGGGTGTGTCAGTGTGATGCAGATGCATTCCAGGCGTGTTCAGTACAAAATCTCCGCCCACAAGGGGCAAGACATCACCAGCATACAGGCTTACCCGGACTGCAACTGCCTCCTTACTGCTGGTACACACACACACACACACGCACACGCACACACACACACACACACACACTTTTATTTTACAATATCTACACCTGTCCTACATGAGGAACAAACTTTATTTGATGATGATGAGGAAGACTGTCTAATAAAAATGGAGGTCATGAGACAATGACTATGATGAGGATAATGATGGTGATGATGGTGATGATTGTGATGGTGTTGATGATGGTGGTGATGATGATGTTGATAATGGTGGTGATGATGATGATGATTGTGGTGATGGGGATGATGGTGGTGATGATGATGTTGATAATGGTGGTGATGATGATGTTGATAATGGTGGTGATGATGGTGTTGATGATGGTGGTGATGATGATGTTGATAATGGTGGTGATGATGATGATGATTGTGGTGATGGGGATGATGGTGGTGATGATGATGTTGATAATGGTGGTGATGATGATGTTGATAATGGTGGTGATGATGATGATGATTGTGGTGATGGGGATGATGGTGGTGGTGATGATGATGATGATGATGATGAAGGCTCATGTCCCTGTAGGTGAGGATAACTCGGTGCTGCTGTGGAGAGTGTTTCCGTACGCGGAGGACTGCTTGAGTGTGCAGACGAGTGTGTTTTGCGCTCACACTCCGGTGTGTGTGTCGCTGCTCGACTCCCTGCTGGCTATCGGTCTTCAACAGCAGCACAGCGCCACCTACAGCCTGGTGCAGCTCGACCTGCACACACACACACAAACTCCCACACACACACGCTGTGACCATCCGCCTGAGCACGACCACTGCAGTGCAATCACAGGTATACACACACACACACACACACACACACACACACACACACACACACAGTAACCTCTGCAAATTATTATTGTTGCTGCACTGAAAACAGACACTTAGGATTTGTGTGTGTGTGTGTGCAGGGTTGTGTGTGTGTCCAAATCTGCGTGTGTTTGTCTCGTGCAGTCAGGATGGTACACTGCGCCTCTGGGACGAGGAGAACCACCTGCTCAGGTCAGATCTTGTGTGTGTGTGTGTGTGAGAGAGAGAGAGAGAGAGAGAGAGAGAGAGTGTGAGTGAGTGAGACTCATGTGTAATGTGTGTGTGTGTTTGTGAGTGAGAATCATATGTGTAATATGTGTGTATGTGTGTGTGAATGAGATTCATATGTGTAATGTGTGTGTGTGTGGGTGTGTGTGTGTTCCAGGACCCTGGAGCTGAACGCTGAGCCGGAGTGTGTGCAGTTCAGTGGACTAGGAGGACAGCTGCTGCTGGGAATCAGAGGAGATGTTTACAGAATCCACTGCACACACCTACTGCCTCCTGAGTTCCAGACACAGGTACCACACACACACACACACACACACACACACACACACACACACACACACACACACACTTCTTACTTTGGAAGTGTGGAAGAGAGAGAGAGTGTATCATCGCTAAACATCGCATGTAACTTATTACCCATATACAGTGAAGATCACTTTATTTCATATATACAGTTATTTTCTTATAGCTGTACTTAGGTGAAACATCAACATTTACATAACAGACACTACGCTCGTTAAAACGTGTGCCACGCCCTCGATAAGCCAGAGGTCACGAGTTCGAATCCCGACCACGCCACAGACGACGAGAGCAAAACTGGTCCTACTCTCTGAGTGGGAGGGGCTTACTCTCTGCCCCCTGTCAATCCCAGCGACGCTAGCCAATCACGGGCGTCTGTGAGATCATGTATGTGGAAGAGGGTTGATAGCGGTTTCCTCCGGGTGTCTTCACGTGTCCCGGAGGAAGCATGTGTCACAGCCTTCACCCTCCGTTTGATAGCTGTTGTGTGATAGAGGAGAGCTGGCTGGTGGGCGGGAACTGGCCACGACCAAATGAGGGGGAAAAAATGGAGGGAAAATACGTGTTTCAGAAACAAGTGGCAGAAAAATGTCGCAGTAGAGAAGTATTTCCCAAACCGTAAGCGGTTTGTTCATGATGTCAAACATTTTAGAAGAGAAGGAGCTTTTATTCACGTAGAAATCGTACGTTTTTAATAGATTTTTTAAGGGATTTTAATTGCACAACTGACAACCTGGATAGGAACCACGCAGAACCTCATGTAGCCTTCATGTATGAACATCATGTGGGAGATGATGGAGGCCCGTGGATTAAGTGATATATGGAGAACTTTAAATAAAACAGAGACAGTACACGTGGGCCCACTCTTTAGACAACACACTCTCTCTGCCAAGATTGGATCGGTTTTATGGTTTTAAATATCAACTGATGTTTTGTACAAAATGTTATAGTTCCAGGAGGCATCTCCGATCACAGTATGGAACAGTGCACTATCAGGTAAAAAACTGAAACCTAGGAGTGCTTACTGGCACGTTAACTCCGCACTTTTAGAAGACACTCATTTTAGAGAATCTTTTATTGATTTTTTTGAATCAGAGAAGGTTGCTGTTAGTTCTATACAGCAGTGGTGGGATGTGGTGGGAACTCCGGTCTTTGGAGACCGCAGGAGATCGAGGGCATATTGAAGCCCTCGAAAGGGAAAAAACCGTAAAGACCTGATGGGCATTACAGCACGGGGGACGCTGGTCCGCTCACGCTTTAAAAGCATGACTGAGATGGATGCTCCTTCTAAATTCTTCTTTGGTTTAGAGCAAAAAAAAAAAAGGACAGAAAAGGCTCATACATGCTGTGCGAAGAGAATCAGGGGATCTCTTATCAGAGCCCAGTGACATTCACAAGCAGACAGTCAGCTTCTCCTGGAAGCTGTACAGCGGGGAGCGGTCAGAGGCACAGGTGGTGGAGGAGAGCTTTCTGAAGAAGCTGCTGAAACTCTCAGAGCAAGCTGCCAGAGAAATAGACAGGGAGCTGAGACTGGGAGAGCTCCATGAGGCTTTCCAGAGTATGGGGAGTGGAGGTTCTCCAAGGTATGGAGAATGGAGGTTCTCCAAGGTATGGAGAGTGGAGGCTCTCCAGGGTATGGAGAGTGGAGGCTCTCCAGGGTATGGAGAGTGGAGGCTCTCCAGGGTATGGAGAATGGAGGCTCTCCAGGGTATGGAGAGTGGAGGCTCTCCAGGGTATGGAGAGTGGAGGCTCTCCAGGGTATGGAGAGTGGAGGCTCTCCAGGGTATGGAGAGTGGAGGCTCTCCAGGGTATGGAGAATGGAGGCTCTCCAGGGTATGGAGAGTGGAGGCTCTCCAGGGTATGGAGAATGGAGGCTCTCCAGGGTATGGAGAGTGGAGGCTCTCCAGGGTATGGAGAACGGACGGGCACCAGGCATAGATGGTCTCCCCGTAGAGCTCTACAAAGCCTTCTGGGCAGTAATGAACTGACAGAAACATCACAACTACACACATCACAACTACACGAACTAAACTGTTCCCCATTATGTTTAGCCTAATTTATTTAAATGCCTTTTATTTTTTTACATTTTTGAGTCACAGGATCTTGTTGTGTAAATAAAGGATTGTAAAAGTCAAAAGTCTCTCTCTCTCTTTTTCCC
>CM040978.1:2489066-2501791 GCA_022985145.1 Pangasius djambal
AATAAACAACAACCTCATGTAAATATGTAGGTACAAACAGACTTGCTCAGAATTAAAAAAAAAATATATTTTAAAATTATTTTTATGATGAATATATATTAATATATTCATGTACAGACCATTTTATGCTACAGTTTTTAATATTTTTTTTATTTAATTTTTTTTTTATTTTTTACAAAATTATAGACACAGAGCAGAATACGTATAAAGCAAAGACGGCGTTGATTTATAAACTAATTTAGAAAAATAAGAAAATAATAATATATTTAAAATACAGGTATAAATTAGTTTGTGTTACTTTTTTATTGGTATTTATTTATTTATTTATTTATTTTGATATATAATAAACAAAGCAAAAATAAAATAAAAAGGAAATAAAAGCAAAAATAAAAAAATGAGGAAATATCACGAAATGTATTCAAATGGAAGTAAATCAATCAATAAATCAACACTTCATGCAGGAATATAGTCTTGCAGTGGATCAGGAGGAAGACGACTTCAACTCATTCATGCACCTCCTAGCAACATCACCGCAAACCCCGCCCCCTCCCGTGACTCCGCCCCCAGAGGAACCCTTACCAGAAAAACCAAAATTCACGCAGGTGTGTGTTACACGTTCTTGTGTGTATATCTTGTGGGTGTGTAATTATGTTTATGTATTATGTTAAGCTTTTAGCTGCAATTAATTTTCCTTTTAATGAACTTTTAACAGCGACTTAGGCCCCTCCCTCCTATTAAAATGACCCCGCCCCCACCCACACCAGCACCGCCCCCTCCGGTACGCTCGCCGCTGCTGCCCGACTTCCTGAAACCGTTCCTGCAGGAGGAGTGGTTCCACAGCATGTACCCTGACCCGGGGGTGGGTCTCTCTCACACACACACACACACACACAAACACAACATACACACAAAACACATATATAAACACAAGAAACACATCCGAGCACAAAAACACACATACATTCACACAAACACACAACACACATACTTTCACACACAAACACTATTACAAACACAACATACACACAAACACACTCACACCCAATACACACACACTCACACCCAACACATACACACAAGCATACACACACACACACACACACACACACACACAAAACGCAAAAACACAACATACACACAAAACATATATATAAACACAAGACACACATCCGCACACAAAAACACACACAGCACACATACATTCACACACAAACACTATTACAAACACAACATACACACAAACACACTCACACCCAGTACACACACAGACACACCCAAACACACACACACGACACATACACACAAGCATACACAAACACACACACTCGGACACACACACACAGGCATACACCCAAACACACACACACTTTTAAAACCACTCACATATGTAGGTTACACACACACACACACACACCTACCTGCATAAACTCCTCTGTTCTGAAGATGTCATAAAACTTAAACTTACAGATTTACCTCTCTCCAAGCGCTGACACTGGAGACTCCTTCCATAAAGAATAATAATAATAATAATAATAAACAACATCTCCTTACTTTAAGAAAACCATATCAATGATTACATACTTTTTAAAATCTGTGAATAATTTTTTTTTGGTGTGTGTGTGTGTGTGTGTGTGTAGTCAGATATGGAGCAGCGCTTTGTGGTGGAGTTGCTGCATTTCTTGGTGTGTGTGAATCCTCACAGCTACGACGTCACAGTGGAGATACTCGTCCTGCTAGCAGATAAAGAGCTGAGATTAGAGTAAAAATCTCACACACACACACACACACACACACACACACACTCATCTTACTATCCTTGTGAGGACCTTCCAATGACATAATGATTATGAATTTTATCGAATTTATTAAATCAAACTTCAGTAACCAAAAGGAAACCTTGAGTTTTCTCCCGTGTCTCCACGAGGTCGGGTTAAGATATAAAAGCATGTCTCCACACACACACACACACACACAGCAAAATGAACCTTCAAAAATCTACTCCTAATTAATACACACACTGTCTAGGACTTTGGACATTAAATAACATGATGTTTAATAATTTACCGAATGAATTTGTGATACAGTAATTTCCTGTCCTGTGTAGAGATGTAGCGGTGTGTATGCTGCAGGCTGTGGGCGTGGTCGACGCTCAGCAGTGGCTCCGCCCTCAGGCGGAATCCTGGGACCGCGAGGCGCAGAAGCACGCAGAGCCTCGGGGGCGTCTCAGAGAGCTGGCGCACCACTGGCTCAACAGCTGGACGGCAAAATACAAAGTGAGGACGAGGAGGACGTCTCTACAGGACAAACGCTTTACTAGGAAACTGAGAGTAAGCACCCAGCACTGGTGTCTAATGATGTGTGCGTGTGTGTGTGTGTGTGTGTGTGTGTGTGTGTGTGTGTGTGTGTGAGTGATTTTCAGATACATAAGAGTGCTGGAAAAAAGAGTGCGCTCTTGTCTCTCGTAATCACGCCCCCGGAGGTTCTGCGTTATTTCTGCTGGGTGCAAAAAGAGGCGCAGGTTCAACCACCAGCAGAATCAGGGAGCAGGAAAGATACCGTTCATCTGGACACACACGCATACAGGTACACACACACACGCACACACACACACACACACACACACGCACTTAAGACACACAGTCACTTTAAATTCTTCTTCAACTACAGTTTTTAAAAAAAAAAATGTATTCATTAATCATCATACTTTTTTTTTCCTGTTTAAAGTTACATTTAGTGTTGTGTGAGACGTTAGTTCCTGTTCTCACTTACGCTACAGCAGCTATAAGCAGTCGTTCCCTCACTAACATCTCTTTTATTCTCTCTCTCGAAGTTAATAGTGCAGCGTTTCTTTTTAAAAAATGCCGTCTTAGCAAGTGAAAATGTCTTAAATATAGTCAAATGTATCTAGTATTTACTACTACTGTAAGATTAGAACAAACCAAATATAAGATTAATAAATATTATTTCTAGACATTTGTACTAATTCCAAGCTTGAAATAATCTTGTTATATTGGCAGATCTTTTTTTTGTGCTAATTTTAAGGATTTATTTCTATAAAGAAGCAAAATAATCTGCCAACAGAACAAGAAAATGTATTTGAAATGAGTAAAAATGTCTAGAAGTAGGTTTAATAATCTTATATTTGGTGAACTGTAATCTTGTAGGAAATACTAGATAAATCGGACTATATTCAAGATATTTTCTCTTGCTGTCTTTTTTTTTTTGTCATGTTACAGAGAAACCACAAAGCGTAAACTCCTCTGTCCTGGAAGATCTTATCGAAACTTATCGTTACAGCTTCACCTCAGCGCTGACACTGGAGACTCCTTCCATCAGTGTTAAATAAACTTCTCCTTAACACTATATTAGGATTTTTTTTTTTTTTAAACTAACCTTTAATATAATCCTGTTTTTCCAGGTGGCAAGCGGTTCATCGTCTGGGCGAGATGAACACCATGATGCGTGTACGGGAACCTCAAGGTGAGCTTGTCATGTGACTAACAGTTTTAATTAAAAAAAAAAAAATAAAATAAAAAATCATAGTTTCTTAAAACATGATCCTACACGACAATAGCAGTTATACTGGGGAAAAAAAAAAAAAAAAACAGCACCAGAGAATGGTGTTTAAAAGCTTCCTGTAAGGAGACGGAGAAGAGAGTACGACGTGTCGTTCTTTAAGAAATAAGCATTCGTAATCGTTGTCGAAGAGGGAGGAAGCACTCGTGGGACATGCTGTTATAAGAAAATAATCAACGTTGTTGTGGTAAGAGTAACTCTGCTCCATCACACCACCCTGGTGCTGATTATTTTCCCATAACAGCCTGAATAAGATCCACTTTACATCTCAGGGAAATAATCTCTGTAATAGAAATAGGATTTTCAGAAACATGTATCATGAATAAGCACTAAGTGTTGTTGCAGAGTCCTGTTACACACACACACACACACACACACACACACATACACACACACACACATGCACGTTAATCATGACTGTGCTCTGTTCAGGATTGTGGCTGCCTCCGCTGACGTCCAGGCCGCTGCTGACGGGTTTCACACGGCTGCTGTCCCTCCCGCTGCCTCGAGTCACTGCCTCTTCATTCCCGCTCTCCCTGGAGGCGCACTGCCTCAAACAAGCGCCGCTGCAGCGCTACTTCCTGCTGGAGCGATCCTACGTCCAGTTCTACAGATAAAACGCTCCTCCACACGTCAGAGCGCGTTTCATTTCACCGTTTTCACCGCGTCAAAAAACCTGCCGAAAAAACTCGCCGTGGTTTCGCATTCGTTCACTTAGCGGACGGTTTTTTTAATGTGAGGAACGTTGCGTGTATTCAGAGTCTGGACAATTTAAAAATGAACAATAAAAAAAAAGTTTAAAAAAAAAAAAGTTCGTTGTAATTATCACACTGCAAACTTGGTTTAAACAAAATGGCTTCCGCACTCACTATACAGCAGCTTATAGAATAGCACTTGATCCAGCACATCCTATTGTTTTTATATACAAACCAAGGTCATGAAATCGTTGTGTGTGTGTGTGTGTGTGTGTGTGTGTGTGTGTGTGTGTGTGTGTGTGTGTGTGTGTGTGTGTGTGTGTGCGCACACTGGTTAAAGCTGGCAGATGGCTCCTCACTCAAACTGACAACAAATCACGTACAAAAAAAAAATGCTTAATTTAATCACGCGTAAACGATTCATGCTGCGTGCAAATCTCTCGCATGACAACCGAACATCACTTTAGCCTGTTGTTGTTGTTGTTGTTGTTGTTGTTGTTGTTGTTGTATCTCGGGTCTCGAGGCTTTAACCCGACTCTGAACGTGAATTAGAACTGAGGCATGGCGCTGAGAAGCTGGCGCGAAATGATTTTTACTCCACGGCACATCTGGCAGAACAACTTCCTGGTCAGTAGCGCAGAACCTTCAGCTACCACTGACCCACTGCTCCCAGATGTGCGGCTTTATTTGATCTTTCCAGGTTAACATATAAAGATTACACACTCGGTGAAGGACACAGCACTTCACTTTGCACCTTTGCGTTGCTGTTTCCTCTTAGAAAATCTTTCCCAGAGACAAAAATCGCACAAGATCATGACATTGCGTTTTTGTAAGGAACGCTTTGGTTTGTATTTATTGAAAAGCAGAAATACAGGATAAGAGTACGCTATGGTGAACTTAAGATCCAGTCATGTTGTCACACACAGGATGGAGGGGAAAAAAAAAAAAAGAAAAAAGAAAAAGGTTTTAACAGAAACCTGATGATTGTACTGAAATGCACGTAATGTAATCATTTCTTTGGCACGTTTAACGAACATGAAAAGAGATCTGTTAGGTTCAAAGATCTGTTAGATTTAGCTAAAAAGATCACAGGCGGTCGATGGAATTGTACTGAACTGAGTGCAGTAAATACAAAGCGTCATCCATCCATCCATCCATCCATCCATCCATCCATCCATCCATCCATCCATCCATCCATCCATCCATCCATCCATCCATCCATCCATCCATCCATCCATCCATCCATCCATCCATCCATCCATCCATCCATCCATCCATCCATCCATCCATCCATCCATGTGTGAGGTAGCCTCATCGCTGATCCTAATCCTGCTGGAGCCAAACTAGAGAGAAGAAACGATCAGTCGCTGGACCTGATAGAAGGAAAACGTTTAAGTATCTTCTACAAATTCACCAAGTTAGAAAATCCTCAGCATATCCCCATCAATCAAATGAAAAAATCTGAGGAAGAACGTCTGTAGATGTCGAGTGATCTCCACACATTCACCACACACAACCTCCACACACTATTCTTATATCATCTGACAGCAGCGACAGGCTTTGGGATTGTGGCTTGTGACGGTACACAGTGAGTGATTGTGATAAACAGAGACACTTTCAGATCCTTTTTTTCTTTGCTTTACAGTGTAGAGAAATATTATATGTCTGTGTATCTATATTTACATTCGTTTACTTAGCAGACGGTTTTCTACAGCTTTGCAGCTCAGCATGGTGGAGGTCTAATCAAACACATGATACACTCGCCGTGCATGTTGTTGCTCAGTTGCTAGGCAACTGGGAAATATGGGTATGAACGCCAAGCATAAGCTAGCTAATGATTTACCGAGCAAATATATCGTCGTCACGTCCCGTATACTGGCCACGTAAAGGAACAATGACGGGAAACGTGACCGAACAGTCAGGAATATCAACATTTCCCTCTGATTAAAGGTAAATTACTACAATTACACCGTAGCTACAGTCAGCATCGGCTGCGAAACCAACCCCCTGGAATTCACACTATTTAAAAACGACAGAACTGTCACCTCTCAGAGCGGTCAGACATTACTGAGGAGGTGAATGCCACAAGAGAGGGCCTTTAAAACCCCACTGAACAAAACAATAACAGTTAAAGCAGTAAACAACATTAACAAGATAACAAAAGTTATGATTTTTAGCACAGTTTCAATACCTTGTGATGTGATTGACGATTGTGCAGACAGTAACGGTTTAACCAAAAAAAGAAGTGTGTGTGTGTGTGTGTGTGTTAGCTTCGAGGAGATTGAGGCCACCGAGACTGACACACATGCAGAGGCCACGCCTCCTTCACCGAGACTGACACACACACACACACACACTGAGGCCACGCCTCCTTCACCGAGACTGACACACACACACACACACACACACACACTGAGGCCACGCCTCCTTCACCGAGACTGACACACACACACACACACAGAGGCCACGCCTCCTTCACTGAGTGACAGACACAGAGGCCACGCCTCCTTCACCGAGACTGACACACACACACACAGGCCACGCCTCCTTCACAGAGACTGACACACACAGAGGCCACGCCTCCTTCACTGAGTGACAGACACAGAGGCCACGCCTCCTTCACTGAGTGACACACAGAGGCCACGCCTCCTTCACTGAGTGACACACAGAGGCCACGCCTCCTTCACTGAGTGACAGACACGGAGGCCACGCCTCCTTCACTGAGTGACACACAGAGGCCACACCTCCTTCACTGAGTGACAGACACAGAGGCCACACCTCCTTCACTGAAACTGATACACAGAGGCCACGCCTCCTACACTGAGTGACACACACACACACACACACACACACACAGAAACGTGTAGGAAGAAAGTATCAAAAGAAATTTATATGATAATGTTTTCAAATATTGAACACCAGTAATAAAAAAAAAAAAAAAAAAAAAAAAAAAAAAAAAAAAAAAAAAAAAAAAAAAAAAAAAAAAAAAAAAAAATCAATACATCAACTTACAACTTATCTTCTTCTACAAACCTGGAAAACGTAACTGAACAGAAGTTGATGTGTTTGTCCATGTTGGCTGTGTGTTTATCTCAGCAGGATAAAGAGTAACACGCTCTTAATGCTGAGAGGTTTCGCATCATCGCGACTTCAGGAACTTCTCGTGTTGGATGATGGGAAAAGTTCAGCCTCGGCTGGATTTAACATGAAGGTCCGTTACCAGCACGTGCTTCTCAATGAAGTGCGCTTTCTGCTGAGTAATAAGTATTAAAACTCTATCGGCATGGCGTCAGAGGCTGAACCTGGTGTGTCAGAGCAGGAGAACCACAGAAAGACTTCTGGGAGATACTGAGATAAAGGACTAATTTAGCTAAAAAGTAGACGTAATCAAATGTAGCCGATCAAACAAGGCACGTTTGTCGCTAGCGTTTTGCAGTGGAGCTACGAGGCTAACGTAGCAGCATATAGCTACCAGTTTTGCACTGATGCCTTGAGATACAGTCTCTGACATGGTATGTATATAAAAATGGACAAAAATACTTCACAATGAAGCGTGTGCATGTGCGTGTCTGAATCTCGAAGCTAAAGTGGTGGCTATAAGCTTCCACTGCTTGTTAGCTATATTAGCCTCATAACTCCAAGTCGAAACAAAATTCACGAAATTGCATGTTTTGTGGCTGAACCATCCTTTTTCCTGTCACGCTAATCATCCATTGCTAGGTCAGTGCTGTATTTCAGCAGGTCAGAGGTCATTAAGAGGTCCCGCGTGCGTCCTTTGGCTCTCAAAACCTCGTCCAGCTGCATCAGCGTGACCTCTTTGACGTCCGACTCTTCGATAAGAGGCCAGTCGAGGAGCTGTGCGCTGGAGGGCAGAGGCGGCAGCCCGGGCTCGTACTCCTCCAGCGGGTTAGGGTAGAGGAGGAGCCTCAGGGAGGCGATGCCTGCCGCGGCCCGCGCTAACTCCACCAGCGCCGCCCTGGAGAGCGGGTTCAGCGCCAAGCGGAGGCTGCGGAGGGCGTGGCATTGCCCCAGCGCGGGCAGCAGCGCCCCCAGAGGGCCGTCCGAGAGTCCGCAGCCGCACAGAGACAGGCGCGTCAGGCAGCGCTCGGCCCGGGCGAGGAGATGGCGCAGGGAGTGCAGGGACGACTCGTCCAGCCTGTTCTCACTCAGGTCCAGCTCGGTGATGGAGGACGCGTGAGGGCTGCGCGAGAGGTACGCCACGTCCCCGGACGTCAGGCTGAGGTACGGCAGCTCCAGCGCCTCCAGTGGCTCCGACAGAGAGCTGCAGCAGGACAGGTAGGAAAGCAGAGAGTGAAATAATCATACAAAACGTCTCATTCCTGAGCCAACTTCCTTTATCTATTTCTTTAATTCTTGCCCATTTTTCACAGGTACAGGCTTTACTTACTATCTCACACAAGTATGTAAAAAAAGCCTAACAGGAACGCAATGGCACCGAACTACAATCAGAAACATAAGATGGCCGTCTCCATTACATCACAGTGTTCAGATGAAGCTTTTTTTCACGTTTATAGATGACAGGAAGTCCCACTGCGTCCTGTGTGACATCACTGATGATGTGTGATGTGGTTTGAGGAAGAAATTGACAAAAGATACTTTAGTAAGTCTAAACCCCGGACCGAAAAAGCACCAGCGAAATCGTGTTGTACCTGAGCAGCAGGCGCAGGTGTCCCGGCAGGCGCAGAGCAGTGAGACTCAGCCTGCGCAGCCTCTTCAGCTCTCCAAGCCCTCGAGACACGTCCTGCAGCGCCTCCTGCTGGCCGGGACGAGCGCGCTGCACATCCAGGTTGCAGTAGTGCAGCCGGAGCGAGCCGAGTCGAGGAAAAGGCGCTAACTGGGGCAGCAGCAGCGCTAACCCTGACACGCCCAGGCTGGAGTAGCGCACGTCCAGACCGAGGAGCTCCTCCTGGGGCAGCAGGTGCAGCAGGGAGGCGATGGAGGACGCAGGCAGCTCCTCCACACGCAGGAAGCGGCAGTGAAGCCGCAGGGGCCCGGAGAGGCTTAGCGCCCCGCGCACGCGCTCCCAGGATCGCGCGTTCACGAACAGATCGGCCCTGACGTCCACCAGAACGTCCTCTCTGCTGGGAACCTGCTGCGGCTGAGCTCCGATTCTCCTCTGCAGCTCCATCCTCCTCCTCACGCCCTTCACGTTCTCCTCTTCAGGCGCTGCGTCATCCCCACAATCCATCTTCTCCCCTTCCTCCTTCTTCAGTCCGGCTCGGTCTCGTTTCACCGCGCCGTCTCGCTCTCTCTCCGTCTCCGGCCCCCTCTTTTTCTTCTCTCGCTCGTCTTGTCTGCGGCCCCTGGAGGCAGCGGCGACGTTTCTCGCCTGCAGCAGCGTGGAGCACAAAGCCACGGTGAGGGACCAGCCGCCCATCGCGTCCTCCGAGCGGCCGTCCTCGCACTGCAGCCCGCAGAGATCCAGCAGCTGCAGGCGACACCTGACCAGAGACGGGTGGGAGGGAAAGAGCAACATAAATAAACTTGATCTGAATATTCATTTTAGTAAAAAAAATGAAACACACAATCAGCCAAGATTTGTTTAGTGTTGAAGTTTGCTTCTTCAGTTGTGATGCTGATATAGTAATAAATCTTAATATATGTATAAAAGATATTTGTTGAGTTTTTACATCATTAAATTAAGTGTCATATCTTTAGAGTCTTTAATGCTTAGATCAGAGATTTAATAATATAATATCAGATATAACAGCCGTCTTTCTCCTGTTTGACGCTTGTCAGACGCATTATCAGACAGACCTCCGTGGTGTGTGTGTGTGTGTGTGTGTGTGTGTGTGTCGTTACCTCTTATCCGTCAAGCCCCTGACCACGGCGAGCAGCAGGGCCTGGACACACAGGCGGTTTGGTGGATCACGTTCACGTTTTTTCCGTCCCCCGATGCTGAGGGTCCGCTCAGGCCAGCGCTGCACCAGCTCTCCGATGGCCAGCGGGCGCCTGTGAGCGAAGGCGGCGTCCAGCAGCGGCCTGTACAGCTCGCGCGGCACACAGCTCAGCCACGCAGCCGACAACCCGTGATCACTGACCACCTCCCGCGCACACAGGTACACCAGCGACAGGACCATCTCTACCGAACAGCAAGACACTGTTAGACTGAAACGACTCCGGACGCGCACACAAAGCGTGTTGCAGTACAGTTTTCTGAAAATGTCCTGGAGTTGATACACATTGTTACTCACAAAAACATCGTGAGACTGTAACATTTAATTTTCTACCTACAGTGTTATTTCCTCCTGTTTCTGTTAAAGGTGCAGTAGACCATTATTTATTATTAATTAATAATAATTATCATAATATATAGCTCTGTATTAAAAACACATATTTGAGTACCTTAGAATAATTGTGATTCGCAATAAAGAAATCTTTCATCATTTCATGCATTTTTTCAGGGCTGGAAATTAGCTCCGCCCCTGCTGAAACAAACATCTCCTTAAAACGAGGAACATTTATGGAAAGGAAAAGGGCGTAAGCGTTTCCATCAGAGGAAGTGTAGTCACAGTCTGGGGGAAGAAGAGGCTCGGCAATGTTTTTGTTTTGTCTTTAATTCACTTCCCTGGCAGGAGAGGGCACTAAATATTACAAACTGCCTCTTTAAACAGTGTGTGTGTGTGTGTGTGTGTGTGTGTGGAGCTGAGTGTAAGAAGGGAAACACTCTGTAAGGTGTTCTGAGAGGAAGTGGAGTGTTTACGGTGTTTGATACACAAGCTGTTAATGATTTCATTGCTTCACCGTGCTGGTTTTATTTTCCTAAAGAGCAGTTCAGTCGATATTTCACCTGTTTTTTTATTAATTATTTGTATTCTCAGGTCAAAATGACCAGAATCTAACTGGTGTAATATAAACATGAAGCGGACTCCATTAATTAAGTAAACATTTCTGACCCAAACAAGGGTCAATTATTGCAGAACAATTAACAATAATTATTGCTAATTAATAATAATAATAATAGCAGAATTTTTGCACATCTATGTATTCACTACCTGCGTTTCTGCTGCTACAGTATTTATTAAACACTGTATATAATTTTTTATACTCTCTTCCTGGCTGCTACTCCTTATATTTACATTTACAGTAACTTATATTGTTACTCTTTTGCACTACAGTCATATGATTCACTTTCTATTAGACCTGTGTGTTAGTCGGCGCTGCACTGTAACTCACTGTGCCTACTGTCATGTTTTGGAAGTTTTGTACTGTCTTGTGCTGTTTGCATTGTGCACTTTATGTAGAAATGTGTGTTCTCTTGTAGTTGTGTGTTGTTTTCTGTAGCACCTTGGTCCCGGAGGAACGGTGTGCACTAACTAGCTGTATGTGGCTGAAATGCCAATAAAGCCGCTTGACTTGACTAGAATTCCTAACGGCTCCCTAATTAAAGCGCGCTTGCATTTTGCCATAGTTCAGGGTCCGGTGTGGATATTTTTGAATGTAATATTTGAATTTGAATATCTTTACGGTCACTGCATGTCACATACGACGAAATTTCGTATCTCTCATGGAAATGCAACTCTATCCATCTACATTCACACTCATAAAAAAAACATACAATATTATTATTATTATTATTATTGTTAAAAACCAATATTAAAGTGACTTGTGCATTTCAGTGCAGTAGTATGGCACAGTCCATCCTTCCAAAATGTTAAGGGTAGTTATGAAGAAAGAGAAACGGGGAGGAAGAATTCAGTTTGCATGTTGGGTTGAAGCTGTTTCTGAATTAACAGTCCACTTAAGGTCCTCGCTAACATGGATGCCCAAGAACTTAAAACTGGACAATAATATTAAGTTAATTTAGTCTCGTGAGCAGTAAAATGTCATAAGTCGGGCGATTCAACCCCTGACTCCTTACATAAGAATATAAATTCAGATACTTTTAAATATACAGTGGGGTCCAAATGTCTGAGAGCGCAATGAAAATCTGGTTTTTTTTTTTATATTTAAAATTGGAAATAAACAGAAGGATCAATATCTTGAATATTTAACAGGTAACCTATATTGATAGATAGATAGACAGATAGAAAATAAACCCAATATACCTCACATATTGTAATTCTGCATTTTGATATATTTTTTTACCGTTGCATTTTGCTGTTGGAGCCGTAATTATAAGATTCTCCTGACTTTTCTCCCCTCTGTCCTGTATAAACTGTGTGATCTGAATGCACTACAGTAAAGGCATCTCTGTAGGCGTGCTGTTCATTCTGGCGTCAATATTCAGTCTTAACTCTTTCGTGCACAACATCCACACTTAAGAAAAGTCAGTTTAAGGCGTTTAGGGAAAACAAAATAAGTTATAAAGCACATCCAGGTCACGTGACACCATTAGTGCAATTTAACATGAAATGTAAGCTTAAATTTCTGTAGACTATCTGCTGTTCCCAGTGCACCATGTCTCTGCTGTAGCTGCATGAAAATTCAACA
>CM040978.1:2507926-2520358 GCA_022985145.1 Pangasius djambal
TTTCCCACATGGGATTAATAAAGTGTTCTCTTAAAAGCAGAAACTGGATCCTGCAGTATTATTCAGTGTAAGTAGAGGATCTCAGTGCAGTAAAGTTCAGGAGTAAATGAGGAATCAAACAGAAGTGTTATTACTCTTACTGCATGTCTACACACTGGTACACTGATGTACAGGACTAACATAACACTGAAAATGTCCAGAACACAACACAGGAAATTAACATTACAGCAGTGGCAGTGATTCAGAATCAAAAGCTGCTTATAAAGTGAACTACAAGGTTTCACTGTTAAACCCTGCTAGATAACTTGCTCATGAGTACATTTCTTCCCAGTCCTGGCAGAGGGATTAAACAGTCAGGATTAGAGGTTTGTAAATCAAGCTTGTATCTAAATCATTGTTGTATATGAGCACTAACACAGTCTACACAATTGGGGAGAATTTTTGGTAGGTGTCTGCAGTGAGGAACATCACACACTTCTTCCAAGGGAAAATTGTAGCAGAAAAATAGTTTCATGCATATTTTACTGTATAAATAAACACGTATTCCCTTTTGTTACTGTAAGAGGCCGCGCTACACCTCCAGCAGCCAGCAGAGGGCAGCAGTGGCGCACAGTGAGAACAGCCATTCAGGAGAACTCAGTTACCCAGAATTCTCCGGGCTGATTAACTTGGATTAACTGCACCTGCCAGGCAGGATACTTAAGGCCAGGCTTTGACACAGCCCTTTGTCACACCTTTGTAGAGGAGTGACTGGTATCATATGTCAGGACTTTATCGGATGTAAGGTTAAACGGGGGGAAAAGGAAAACAAGAATTATACCAATTTGTAAAAGGAACTGAAATGTAAAGAAGAAAGAAAGCAGAATAAATAAACAAAAAAAGGGTCTAGAAAGAGTTAAGGCTTGGCCATGAAAGAGAAAATCCACTTTAATAGGAACACCTGCATACCTGCTCATTTATGTTGTTATCCAATCAGCTAATCATGTGGCAGCAGCACATTACATCAAATCATGCAGATACAGGTGAAGAGCTTCATTTAATATCAAAGAACATTAGAATGGGGGGAGGCTGGTTTGAGTATTTCAGGAACTGAGCTGAGGAATTTCGCACACAATAGTCCCTAGATTTTACACAGAATGGGACAAAAAACATCCTTTGTGTGGAGGATCTGCAGTCTGTTGAGAGATCAGGGGAGAATGACCAGACTGGTTTAAGCTGACAAGATGTCTGTAGTAACACATCAAACTTTGAGGTGGAGGAGCTGCAATAGCAGACCACCGCATCAGGTTCTACTCAGCCAAGAACAGGAATCTGAGACTATTATGGGCACAGGTTCAATAAAAGTGATGTTTGATGTGAACATTAGGTATATTATTATGGATGGTGAGTGTAAGTTGCAATTTTGAAGAAGAGAAAGCTAAAAGATTAACAACTGATCTCTGAATACAAACACATATTTATATATAAAGTGAAAACTACCCCTGAAGAATTTTAAGTTGTGGGAGCCTTTTCCTATTTTGATACTTTATATATCTTGGGTTAGTAAGAAGATTCCTTTGAGTACACCATTTTGGTGTCTCCTTTGTTTTGTTTTTCCTGACTCAGCATTGTAGCTGTGCCTGCACCATTTGTAGCCCATATGCCTGGTGGCATGGTGGTGATAGCTTGCACCCCTCAGAGTCCTGCTTGGGGCTGGTATTTCAAAGTGTACCAATCATGCCCCAAACCCTGCCCTTAACCTTTATTTCACCAAAATAGAAACCCTGCTTGCCCAGTTATTTATAAGCAAGCAGGGGTTTTCACTCTGGTCCACACTGAACCGTCCTGTAACAGTTACCATATCATTTGTGTGAGATTTTAAAACTTGGGTCTCTTGTAAAGAACAGCTGGCTGTTAGATGTCATAAGCTTGTGTTATGGAGGCAACTGAAGTGATATTCAGTGAGAAAACTCGCTCTGGACTCAACTAAAGCTTGACATGCTCCATCCTCAGCTCCTGCTCCTCTGTGCTTACATTTATCATGTCAGCAGTCCCAAAAATGAATTCAGACCAGGGGTTTTGTTGGAACTTTTTCCTGCTACGTAGCCGTTTGTCCTCCACATAAGAGAGAACTTGTATACATTAAATTATTATAATGTGGCAATTTTCATTGAGCCCTGAGCATGAACATGCCCTGATTGATGCTAACACTAGCTATAACTAGTTTATCGCTATTGTGTTCATTAGCAAATGCAATTTAAACACATTAGCTAGCTAGCTAAGGGTGAAAAATGTAGCGAGCTGTTAACTGCTTATGTTAATCTGGAATATACCATTAATAGACAGTTCAGATTCACAGTCACTCATGAATTTCAGCACCTACACAATGTTCAAAGTGACAACAGGAACACTACTGTTCATTACCGGATATGACGACACGTGTGAAAAGTCGTTAAATATCAGCACACTGCATTTTTTTTTAACTCTATAATGGGAAAAGCCTCTGGTTACTGAATTAGATGTCATTTTAAAAGATTAAAGCTTGACTATTATTTACCAATGGTTCACTCCATTAGCAACACTTCTAAAGCTGCTAACACAAGCTAATACTGAACCATTAACATCACAGTGCAGGTGTAAGATAACTACATTAGCCTGCACGCCATTCAGTAAAAAAAAAAAAAAAAGTCAACAAATGACACTATTGGTTAAAACTGCAGTGCTGTAAATATTTAAAACTGTTATACAACAAATCCCCTGATATATTTCAGGTTTTATAAAATATTACATGACGATCCTGGCTTCAGGTGGACAGGACTGTACCATCAGACAGATGGCAAAATGGCCCAACAAATGTTACTCACAGTGAGTGTGTACAGACCTTTAACAAAATAATTTTTCTTTTTGCACAAAATGAATGACTGAACTGCTGCGTTGACTCTACCAAAATACAGGTGTGTACAGACTGTTCTCACTGTACCTGAGCAGACTGAACGGTGATAAGATGTATTTTAATCAGTTCTGTTTAAATCTATTACAGTGTGGATAAGGTCAGGATTAAAATTATACTGCAGTTACCACTAGAGGGAGTCAAAGGCATTTTAGTTTCACTTTTCAATCACTGGCCACCACATGTTGAGTTACTGCAGCCTTCCTGTCAGCTCCAACCAGTCTGGCCATTCTCCTCTGACCTCTCTCATCAACAAGCTGTTTCTTTCTGTCTTTTTGTTTGTGTAATCTATATAGACTGTTGTGTGTGAAAATCCCAGGAGATTTCTGAAATACTCAAACCAGCATATCTGGCACCAACAACCATGCCAAGGTCCAGGTTACTGCATGAGGTCATGAATTGTGCTGCTGCCACATGATTGGCTGATTGGATAACTGCATGACTGAGCAGGTGTACCTAATAAAGTGGGCAGTGAGAATATAATGAACGTTTAGATATTTTGCCTATTTACAGGCAAAAATCCCTCCCTAGATGCACACCTGTTTGCTTACAGAACAGATCCACAGAAGATGCCATCACACTATCTTGACTGATCTTCTACTCCCTCTTCACACACGACTGTTCCTGCGTTTCCCACTAACAAAAAAAAAAAAATTGCACAACAGTATTTGGGCTGATCTCCAAGTGATGAATCAGCCTACAGAGAAGAGGTGCAGAACCTGATGAGGTGGTGCTCAGAGAACATCCTGTACCTCAACACCACAAAGACCAAGGAACTAATCATCAACTTCATAACAGGTCAGCAAATTCATCATTATCATGGCCAGAAACTCACCCAAACTAGACAGTTAAAGACTGGAAAGAGACCAGGTGATTAAAAAAATCTTCAATTGTGCAGTTTGGGTGAGTTTGTGTCCATGATAGCCTCAGATTCCAATTCTTGACTGGCAGGAGTTGAACCTGATGTGGTCTTCTGCTGTTGTAGACCATCCACCTCAAGGTTCAATGTGTTGTTCATGCTGAGATGCTTTTCTGCTCACCACAGTTGTAAAGAGTAATTATATGAGTTACTATATCCTTCCTGGCAGTTTGAACCAATCTGGCCATTTTCCTCTGACCTCTCTTATCAACAGGGTGTTTCCACCCACAGAACTGTAGCTCACTCAGTGATTTTTGTTTTTTGCACCATACTGTATAAACTCTAGAGACAGTTGTGTGTGAAAAATCCAGGAGATCAGCAGTTTCTGAAATACTGAAACCAGAAGTCATAGTTCTTCCCCATTCTGATGTTTGATGTGAACATTAACTGAAGCTCTTGACCTGTATCTGCATGAATTTATGCATTGTCCTGCTGCCACATGATTGGCTGATTGGATAACGGCATAAATGAGCAGGTGTACAGGCGTTCCTTTTAAAGTGGACGGTGGGTGTAAAGTAGTGTACTTTTCCCCAAGTACTTAAACTAGCATATCAAAATACACTCGTGCACTTCTATTCAAATATACTTAGAGTTTACTTTAGTTATCCCATAATATCTATCACTCCAAATATACTGTACATTACTGTGCTTGTATCAAACTTGGTAGTGTATTTAAAGGAACTTGACACGTTATTAACTTGGTAGATTTGAGAACAGTGTGAGACTTTAAGATCTCTACTGAAACTCAAGAGGCAGCAGCTCCCACACAATCATTCATTAACAAAACATTCATATCGCAAGCATGGGGCTTCTATTAATGCTTGTTGAAATGTTTGACCACTATGTGCAGTAATACCTCCATGAAGCACTGAGCACATGGCCCCATAACTGCACAACATCCAGAAAAGCAAGCAAATAAATGTTTCATGTGTATGAAATTTTGGCATATATTTGTGTGTTTATTTCTGCACTACTGAGCTTGTGCATGCTCATTTTTCATTTAACAGAGGACTTTATACCAGTGCCAGTGTGAGATGAGTGACTGATTCAATGACTATAATTAATGAATACACTGAAAAATACAATGAACATTAAAATGGACAGATGCTAGAAGCATGGTAACATAATTGTCCTGAATAATTTCGCAATAAATACAATACATAAGTTGTTAAAAATACAAAAGTGACCTTGGAACCAAAGAATGCTTTTTTTGTAATAGTGAAAAAACTGTAATGCAATAACTGTACTATATCTTCATACATCAAGTCTTACAACAAATCATTAAGTATATTCAACAAGATAAAAAGACAGAAGGACTATGAATAGGCCATGTTAAACAAGTACTTATAAAGCTTGTGTTCTTGGTGTTCTTTGGAACATAACTCCAGCATTTGATGGTGATATAAGACACTTCCACCAGCTGAGCTGCAAATGGTCCTCGGGATTAACGGTAGGCCTGTTGGGATGAGCTATACTGCTGTAGAGCAAGATATGTTGAAGCGAAACTATTTAGAGCTTTAAACTTCATAAAATGACTTTGTTGATGTGGAATTTACTAGGCAGCCAATTTAGATTGAATAAGAAGTGAGACAAACTGGTGGCTGTGTTTTACTTTTAAATGACAAGCTGAAGCTTGCTTAAAGAGACATCAGGCCAACTAGATTGCAGATTGCAATAGTCAAATCTACGTGTTCTGGAGGCATTAACAGCCTTCAAACCACAGGGTGAATTCATTAGCCCAAGAGAAGGTTCTGTTCATCCAGATTGAATCTGGCCAGCTGAAGCCCATTGGTGGAGTGGCAGAGACGAGAAAGGCATTAGCAGGCTCTTCAGATTGATTCGATCCATGGCCTGAACTTCTGTGATGTTCACATACATCTCCTGGTCAAGCTTGATGATATGACTGCTGTATGTTCCTCAGTGGACAATCAGGGGAAGTTCTCTAAGCAGGTTCCAGGTTTTTGGCACCAGTATAAAAGTTTAGCATCATCCAGATGTAGGACATCGTGGTTTAAAGGTGTAACGTCGGAGCATTTCAGTGGTCATGGGCAAAGGAAAAACAGAAGACAAACACAAATTGCAGTTTTCCAGCTATCTGTCAGATAACCTTGGCTCTGTAAGCATACAAAGATACACACTCACTGCAGAGAGAAAAAGACACCAGATAATTATGGGTCAGGATACCAGGTCCAAATGTGCATCAGTCATCACCTCCACACTAAACCACTCCCTCCTGCTAAATCATTGTACAGGAATTACTACCTTTATGTGGTCTATTTACACAATTAGCATCAGATTCCTGGATACTTTCATTTAAATGGGAAACATGATCCAACTTGTAATTTGCTTTTAGAACTGCTCCTAATGGAACAATATGATAAGGTGATGCTACTGCCAACGATAGAGTATTTGTATTTGATCTCTCACACTATTTAGTAAAGACATACTTCCAAATACTCTATTCTGCAAAGCACAGAACATAAACCAGCGGTACAACATTACTGATATTTAAGGTGCACTGGTGCTAGTTACGGAGATACAAAGCACAATCTATAAGTGTAATACACCAAAAGAAATAACACAAGAGGAAATCTGGGATCTGCTTTTCTGAGATGGAAAAAACTAGTTTGTAAACCGAGAATGAGATGAAGTTGGATACTAAATTAGCGGCAACTCTGCCAACCACCAGATTCTGAGAGGCAGGGCTTTGTGTACATGGGTATAGCAGTCATTTCAATGCTTTTTAAATTCACCTCCTAAATGCTAGGAGCCACATTCTTCCCAACGCACCTTTTAAACATATTTTTAATTCATACTTTGTCTTTATAAATGTTTTACCTCCATGTTCTGCTTCAGCTCTGGGTATACAGTATCAGCACACACTGGCCTTTTCTAGTTGGATGCAAGAAATCCTGAATTAATCTTCCCCCGAAAAATATAAATTATTAAAAAGTACATGATATACCACAGCACTGTTGAATTTGCATATCTCCTTGAACACAAGATGTTGATTAATTTTCTATAACAGCAGCCCTGACACTAGTGTAGCTTCAACTCACAGGTTTATATTAATGCACTCATTCTAATACATTATCGTTTCTAAAGTAACCGCTTATGCAGGGACTTGTATTGGAGACATATATACAGTATACTAGGCTAATAATAAACAGATGAAGATACATGTTATTATTTAAGAAAGACCTAATATTTTATTTAACATTTATGGAAGATTGCCCAGTGTCAGCGCTTTTTAACAGTCATCAAGTTTTCTGAAAGTTTGGCAAATTGCTGTGGTATAAGAGGAATAAAACACATTGGGACATGCTGTTATGGGAAAATTATAAATTTCAGGGTGGTAACAGAAACTGCTTCATCACACCAGCCATTTGTTGATTATTTTCCTATAACTTCATGACAAAGAGTGGATTATTCCCCACATAAAACAAGAGTAGCATACAGGCGATCTATGACACAAAATAAAATTTCTTAATTTTTCTCTACCTTTTATACTCTTTGTGTTTTTCACTGGTTTTAGTTCAAGCTCAGTCACATCACTAACACCGGCTTCAGCATCAGCACCTGCAGTAGCAGAGAACAAAACCATCCCAATTATCTTTAGCCTTGTAATACATCAGTCATAACTCATAAACATAAACATAAGTCATTATCAGTCTCCTGCCAAAACCTCACTGAACTCTAGCTGCTTTTTTAGAGTAGATCTTTAAACTCTAGAGTTTATTTCCTTCAGCTTCCTTTATCATTCAGCATGAGGCATCTTTTCAATGTATGATAACTTTATGATTAATGCTATGCAGAACACATCACTGACTGTTTAATGGAGCCTGTGATGGAACTGACTCGCTGATCTGGAGGAAAATTGCAGGTTATGACCTCAGATGCTTGGATGTTTACGTATTAAATGAGCTGAAGATTTCAAGTGTTATTTGCTGATTTTGTTTTTTAATAAATCCATGAAATGTCCCAGCATTAAAAATTCTCTACCATTGTTCCTGTTTGTCTTCTTTATCTTCGTGACCTGTGTGTAAGTGACTTCACTCTCAGCTGCAGCTTCACCTGAACACAGTGCAGTGTGTTAATCACTGCAAGACACTTCTGTACTTTACTGTATAGAGTTAATCTATAGTTAAGTCTCCTAATGCAAGAGGAAATAAAGCTACCTGTTCTACTCATATCTGCCTGATCCACAGCATCATAAATGTGTTCACTTTCTACTGAAAACGGAATGAATTTCAAAGAAAGATGTGAGTTTCTATTCTTCTAATAAATGTAGAAATGAAGTCATTGAGACAGTGTCTGACCAGCCTGAAGTGGTGTGTGTCCTGACTGAGAGTCTTCAGCTCCTGACCGGCTCTGATTCTGCTCTGATGTCTGATTGGTTTTCTGCTGCTTTCCTGTAGAGGGAGACAGATTCTACATCTGAACAGGGTGTAAATAATTACAGAATATTTTATTTTACACAGAACTGATTACAGTGTAATACACCAAGGAACTACAGGAAAAACAATTAAATAGTGAGAAATAGTTGCAATAGTTGTCCTCTGACCATAATGAGTTGGCCCTTGTCAAAGTCACTCAGGTCTTTAGGCCTGTCTATTTCTCCCACATCCAACAGGTCGACTACAAGAACAGACTGTTCACTTACCATTTAACGCATCCCAGACCTTGACATGTGCCATTGTTACGAGATAATCAATGCTATTCGCTTCAGGCCACTCAAGTTCTTCTACACCAACCTTGGCACACCATATCTCTCTATCTATCAATCTTTCTATCTATCTATTTATCTATCTATCTATATGTGTGTGTGAGAGAGAGAGAGAGAGAGATGATGGTTTTAAAACCACAGAGTTTAAACCACTTGATGTTCTACAATTAGTATTTAGTATTTGCAGGTACTTTTTATTTATTATGCATATTGCATAATACAGTTGTACCATTTTGTACTTCATACACTGTAATCAGGGCTCTGACCATATGAATAATTTAAAAATGAATGTCAGATATTCTGAACAAGACATTTATCAACACCTACAAGTAATTGTAGGTTACTAGTTAATAGTTCATTATGGTTAATGGTTTATATGTTCTCTAATTGTATGTATAGTTACAGTTTTAGAAGTTCTGATTATATCATGCAGTTATCAAACCTTTCTTTATTTGGTAGCACCATAGAAGGATTATTATTGTCAGCAAACCAATGATGAATAAGCCCAAGTTCAGTCCCACAGCCATGCCTACTGTTCCAACACTGGATCCAGAACCTGAGACTGAGAAAAGAAAGACACAGTTTGCTTTTCAACATTGTACATCTAAACTATCTCATTAAATGGCCATATTCAGCACATACATAACACGTCTATGGATACCAATATCTTCCCTGCATAAACAGACCTTTTGGAGTAAAATTGCAGACTCAAGTCAGTGACCCTGAATACAACTCAAAGAGAGAACTGAAATAGAAGAAATGGATTTCTCACCTCTGACTGAGAGCCAGCTTTTCAGTGACTCTCCTCTCTCTGGGTGTTTGCAGTGGTAGAAACCTTCATCTGACTTTGAGATGTTATAGAGGATCATCTCTCCTGTAGTCTGTGTCTGGAGAACTGATCCATCTTTATAGAAATCAGTTCGGAGGTTTGAGGGCTTTGTGCTGCGATATAAACAGCGTAGAGTCAGAGGATGTCCCTCAGTCACAGGATGGACAGGACTCTCCAGGATCACATCACCATCTAGAACAGAGGAAATTACATTTACAGCTTAATATGAATATGAATAAACGTTCTCAAACATTCTCACACTAAACCTGCAGAGTCTGCATTTTGTGGAGTTTGTGATTGGGAGAAAGCTGTGTGTGATTAATCAGGGGAATGTGAACAGATATAGGGGTCATTTGACTGGTTAGGTGATGTCGCACTGCAGCGTGTGACATGGCTTGCTTAGGATTCAAGGACTGAGAGATATGAGAGCAGACAAAGACATGATACTGAGATAAACCAGTCAAATCCTTCTGTCCTTTTGAACAGTTCTCATATTTGGAAATTCCCTATTCCTTTAGCAATAAACACACTACATGAAGACTCACCATGCACTGTGATGTTGACAGGATTACTGTTTTCTCCAGATTCAGACTCACACCAGTAAACTCCAGTGTGTGATGTGGAGAGGAAGCTGATGTTACATGTAGATCCTGTAACTGATCCCCACCATGAACAATCTAACACTCTCTCAATGTGTGTGTATCGTCTCACTGTCCATCCAGTAGAGTTACTCTGGTCCTCACAGCTCAGTGAGAGAGAGTCTGTAGTAAAGTGTTGAGTTCTGCTGGGATTGATGATCAGAGAGACTGGAGGAGATTCACCTTAAACACAGAAAATTATAATTCATATGAATTATACTCCATATTAGTAAATAAATGTCGCATTAACCTGAACGTTCACTCACACATCCATGTCCTACACTCCATCCCAACACAAGTGTTTTTTTTTTTCTCACCAGTGATCCGTAGTGGCTGTGGATTGCTGTACTGTGTGTGAACGGCTGGTTCTCCTCTCTCTCCTCTGCACATATAAACTCCTGTGTGATTCAGAGCAGCAGGACTGAGAGTGTAGTTGCCTCCAGATCCTCTGCTGCTGTCTGAGAGGAGCTCCACATACACAATATAGCCACGATTATTTTTTATTTGAGTTAAGCCGTCTCTGTAGGGAACAGTTGTGTACCAGCTGAATGTCCAGTCTGTAGAGGAGTCTGTAACCTCACAGCTTAGAGTCACTGAGTCTCCTTCAGTCAGCCAGCTCTGTGGAGATACACTCAGTACTGCCCGTGGTCTCTCTGTTACACAGGAAATACAAAAGGATTCATTTGTAGGTTTACTTATACACAAGAATACAGAATACACAATTTCAATCTTTCTATGAATACTGAATGAGAGAAAAAGAGACACTGGTGCGGGAGCCTCTGTTTATAGCTGCTATTGTAACATGTTTCATTAAATTCAATTCAGTTTTATTTGTATAGTGCTTTTAACAATGGACATTGTCACAAAGCAGCTTTACAGAAATAAATGGATTCACAAAAAATATATTGTAAATATTTGAATTTATCACTGTGAATTTATCCCTAATGAGCAAGCCAGTGGCGACGGTGGCAAGGAAAAACTCCCTGAGATGATATGAGGAAGAAACTTTGAGAGGAACCATGCTCAAAAGGCAACCCATCCTCATCTGGGTGCCACGGATAGTGCGATTATAAATAAATCCCTTCTATTATTGTGTACTATATGGACAAATAGTGCAATTGTGCAACCAGTAAATTCATCACATTTTTTGCAAGAAGTCCTTTTGGTTAAAATCTATCCACTGTGCACTGATGGAGTCCTTAGTACAAAGCTGCTTGTGGCAACCGCAGCCCCAAAGCCACTACAGCAATCGCAGTCCCAAGCCATTACAGTACAGCATCCCATATGAGATCCCCAAACCATCTCCTCAGCCACCAGGTGGCACCATCCCCAGCAATCCAAACGGTTCTTCAGGCCATCCATATGGGGCCACCCCCAGCAGCAGCGAGCGAACTCAACCGATGAGAACTCCAACCAGAAGTAGGGCTTCAGGATGGGTCAAGCAGCGAGGAGGAGCAGAAGGGATCAGGATCACTGGCATCTCAGAAGTAGCATGTGTAGCTCGACAGAGAGTGAGGGAGAGAGAGAGATGGAGAGAGAGGAAGAGATTGTTAGGTAAGCTTTTGTCCTCTAATGGTTAAGGACAATGTACTTTGCATGCAGAGTGCAAGCAGGGACTCCGGCAAGACTAGCTATGACAGCATAACTAAAAGGGAGAGCCAGAAGCTAACACAGACATGAGGGCACCCTGGGACATAAAGCTCCAGCCACTCCACCGTCGACAAACCTGAGTGAACGTGTGAGAGTGGGGGGGGCGACAGCATCCAAACATCCCAGTTCACCACAACACTCTATGTCTGTGAACCCTCCAGACCTGCCCCTGTACCTAAGAAACAACTATTCACAAAAGGCTTGACTAAACAAATATGTTTTCAGCTGAGACTTAAACACTGAGACTGTGTCTGAGCCCCGAACACTAAGTGGAAGGCTGTTCCATAACTGTGGGGCTTTGTAAGAGAAAGCTCTATCCCCAGCTGTAGCCCGCACTATTCGAGGTACCAACAAATAGCCTGCACCTTTTGATCTAAGTAGGCGTGGCGAATCATAAAAGACCAAAATTTCGCTCAGGTACTGTGGCACGAGACCATTTAGTGCTTTATAGGTCAATAGTAGTATTTTATAATCGATACGAAATTTGATTGGGAGCCAATGCAGTGTGGATAAGATAGGGGTGATGTGGTCATATCTTCTGGTTCTAGTAAAGACTCTTGCTGCTGCATTCTGGACTAACTGGAGCTTGTTTATGCATCTACTGGAACATCGAGACAGTAAGGCATTACAATAATCTAACCTAGAGGTAACAAAAGCTTGAACTAATTTTTCTGCATCGTGCAGTGACAATATATTTCTTATTTTAGCAATATTTCTGAGATGAAAGAAAGCAATCCTAGG
>CM040978.1:2520458-2535917 GCA_022985145.1 Pangasius djambal
AGGTCTTTTACTGCTGCAGATGATGAAACAGAAAGGCCATCCAGAGTTATTATGTAATCAGAAAGCTTACTTCTAACTGCATGTGGTCCTAGTACAAGTACTTCTGTCTTGTCAGAATTAAGTAAGAGAAAGTTAATAAGCATCCAGTTTCTAATGTCTTTTACACATTCCTCAACTTTATTAAGCTGGTGTCTGTCATTTGGCTTTGCTGAAACATACAACTGTGTGTCATCAGTGTAACAGTGGACAGCGTAACAGTTTCATGTGTTAAATGTAACTCTAAATGGATGTCGTGTCATACTTTAAGAAGTAAAAAAAAATCTAATTTTTGTCCCATTGTAGTTTATTCCTTATATATAAGATACTATATAAAGATTTTTATTTAGTAAAATCTGTACTTCTAACTGTGTTTACATTTGTGTGTCCCAAATAAGTGCAAACATTTGTATCCACTACTTTGTGTCTGACATACAGTATGTCTCATAATCACACTATCTGGTGTCACCCAGGTGAGGATGGCTTCCCTTTAGAGTCTGGTTCCTCTCAACGTTTTCTATCTCATGTCATCTCAGGGAGTTTTTAGTAGACACTGTCGCCTCTGGCTTGCTCATTAGGGACAAATATAAACCTATATCCGGATTTCTGTAATGCTGCTTTGTGACATTGTTAAGTGCTATATAAATAAAATTAAGTTGAATTGAATGAGAGTGAATCTCTCCAGACAAACACACACACTCAATGGTTTTACTTTCAATTCCGGCTTTTGATCTCACTGTCCACAAACACTTGTTAAACTTATACATTCAAGGCTATTTAAAACATCTTAGAATAACACAGAATGTAAATAATTATGCAATATTTTTTAAAATAATATTCTTCAGTCTTCAATCTTCCTGACTTTTGAATCTGTGGTAAAAAAAGAGAAAAGTCTTGACCTACCTCTCACTGCAATCCGGACTGGATCACTGTACTCTGTGTAATAGTCTCCCCAGAGGTTTGGCCTGCGTGCTGTACACTTGTACACAGTTTCTCCTGTGTTATAGACCGTCACGTTCAGTGTGTGGGTGTGTGTGGCTGCAGTGTTCAGGAGGTTTGAAAGCTGATCGTATTTATACCAGAAAAATGTCAATCCAGTCGTCTGCTGCAGCTCACAGCTCAGAGTGATGGTGTCTCCAGCGTAGATGGAGCCCTGACGATTCACTCTCACAGTCGGCTTGGGTTTTGCTGTTGGTATGAAATGATGAAGGATGTCATGCCTGCTTTTCTCTTTATAACATAAGCAGTAGGTGTATTGTGTTCAATATATGCCTATTTAGCATTTGATGCAAAATGTTACAATTGTATGTTTTCATACATGGTTTATATACATAACAGTCTATGTAATGAAATCTGTTGATTGGTGAAGTAATTGAAGAGTAAAGGCACTCTGTTTGGTTTTCCACAAGCACATATCTGTGTTTACGGAAAAAGGTGCAAAATTGGCTCCTGAGTAACACAACAGAAATGCAGTCATGCTCATAGTGGGTGATCACAAGTTCAAATCCGGATGATGCCACCCATGGCTGGGAGCCAAGAGAGCAAAAACTGGCCATGCCTTCTAGATGGGAGGGATGGCATTACTCTCTCCCCTGTCAATCAGATTGACACTAGCCAATCACAGGCATCTGTGAGCTCATGTATGCAGAACAGGGCAGTTTCCTCTGAGTGTGTTAACTGCAAAATTATGACTTCCTAGTCTAAAACCATTCCAGAGGACTTTTGCCACAAAATCTACTGGCACTCTGTAGCAGGACATCATCTAGCTGACAAAACAATGATTAAGTAGGATTTTCAAACAAAACAAAAAGTTAAAAATCCTACTAACCATTTACTGAAGAAGAGTGAGTTTAGGCCTGTGTGTGTGTGTGTGTGTGTGTGTGTGTGTGTGTGTGTGCAATACAGTAAACAACTGGCATTTTTGATGAAAGTACTATGTGTTAGGTGAATTAGGTCACACGTAGGTTTATTAAACTGACAAAAGAACAAACCTCTTGAGTGATAGCCTTTCAACTTATTGGCCACTTTCTGTGATCATTTAAGTTTGAGTGATTACTGGCATATGAAGGTTTTTTTTTTTTTTGCCCCCAAAACCTTTGCCTACCTTGATTTACCCAGAACTAGCCACTATTCAATTTCTGGCTTTAATGAGTGTGTTAAAGTTATAAATATGCTTTGTACATGCCACTGAATGTTTAGGGGAAGTTTTACACTAAAATATTGCTTATAGTATAAAAAGCACACAATGTTGACATTATAGCCCATTATGGCTAGATTTCTTAAAATCACAAAAATGGCAACAAAAAAAAAACTTATACTTCAAAGGTCTCTTCAAATTATCTTCTAATGAAACAAATAATGGCGGAGTCAAGAAAGTGAGATTTACTGCCTTCTCCCTTAATGTTTGCTGTGTACTATTAATCACTGACTCACACTTACAGTAAAAGTGTAAAATTATAAAAACCCAGCTAACGCAAAAATGAAGATTCAAGATTATTTTTCACATACACAGTTATATACAGAATATCACTTGCAGTGAAATGAAAGCCTGGCCTATTCCTCTATAGTGCATATTAAGGAGGGAATTCAACGTGAACATTAAACAAACAGGAACTCATTACCGACAGCTCAAAATCTGAAACTTGTGATAAGGTTCTGTACATATAGTATAACATAACACAAAAAAACCCACAGACTCACCTGATACAGTCAGTGTAACAGCATCACTGATCTCTGAGCTCTGAGAGTCACGTCTCTGTCCTCTGCAGGTGTAGCCACCACCGTCAGAGTCACTAACAGCACTGAATCGGAGTTCACGCAGTGTGTCGTCTGTGTAGACTCTGTAGTTTCCATCCGCAAAAAGTCTCTTATTATTCTTATACAAGCTGTATATCCACTGAGTGTCTCCTCCTCCCTGTATGTCACATCTGAGCGTAACAGTCTCTCCTCTGTACACATGTGTATCAGGCGTTATGGACAGCACAGCTTTAGGACTCCCTATAAAACATTTTCTTGTTAAGAAACTATACATAAATTGAAGTGTAAACAGATGGACAATCATTTCACAAGCAAACAATGCCCCCAACATAATAGAGTTTGGTTTGAGGTCTAATGAAACTGAAGTAAAACTATTTATCCATATCTGAAATATAGATTTGTTGGTCATTCTTTTCTCAATTTATAACACATTATTTTAAGTAACAGTACTTCTACATAAACAGGAAATTGAAAACCAAAGGCCACAAAGTGTGGGTGACTTCACAAGAGCACATAGTGAACCTAACATGAGATCAAATGATAAGAGAGCAAAGGCTGAAGACTGAGCTAAAGTGACTTCCTTCCTCTGCAGCTACTGAAAAGAAGATTGATATAACCCTTAACGAACTGCCAAATTCTACATGATCATGTACAAACACAACCTTCTCGGTTCCAATTACAATCAAACGTGCACAATATACACATTATAAAGAGTAAATTATATAAATGTATATAAATGACCTTGAGCATGTGCCACTGGTGTCAGTGAAATCAGCCCTAAAAGAGGAGACAAACAGACAACATGATAAGCATGGAAATGAATCCGTGTATGACTGAAAACTGCACATTTAGCAAGATTTAGCAAGAACTTTTAATAGAAAAATAAAAAACAAACACATTTGATAAGTGATAAATACAGTACAAAAAGCCAGTAGATTACACACACACCACTAGTCTGCTTCCACTGATCCACTAAATAACAGAACATGTAGAAGATAATTTGATTAAAGTGGGAAAATCTTTTGATATAAAACCAATAGACTGTAACATTCAGCACATGTCCTAATCACACAATAAGCTCATCACTCAGGACATTCAGATTGTAGATGAACAACTTTATACCCCACCACTCACTCTAATGAAGACACAAAGAGAACATTTACTCACAGAGCATCACAGGGAGTGGACTGAGCTCCATCCTGTCTCTCTAATGACTGACTGACTGACTGACTGAGCAGAGCCGTGATGTGTGTTACAGTCTTGATGCATGTTGTTGCGGTATGATCATTTCTGTGTGTGTGTGTTTGTGTGTGTGTGTGAGAGAGAGAGAGAGAGAGACAGAAGACAACACTTTGTGTGGGTTTTTTTTTCACATGGCCAGGAAGCAAACCCCTCAGAGCTGGATTGAACGTTTACACAACAGTCACACCATCTCTGGACCTGAGTAAGGGCACGGCGTACAAGGGCAAAGAAACAAAGATTCAAATAACTCAAATGATTCAACCAAAAAACAGAATGAGCTCTGTTTATTATTATAGGGATGTATGTGATTATGCTTGGTCATGGTTTAGGTTAAATCACCTCGCAACTCAACTGTACATTGCCTGTAAATATTGCTAGAAGAGCAATATTTCTTTTTACTAACCTGTGTGTGTTGCTGAGGTCTGAGTGTTACACTGGTGTGAAAAAATAATTTGTGATAGGTTATTAATAATAAATAATAAAGATGATTTGCTTGTAACTCTGATACTTTTAAAATAGTCCTTCTCTACATCATGATTCATGAATTAACAGTAGACCTACCCCAGATTCTGAACAAACATGGTCACATATCGATTAGGAGTTACTAAATCAAATTATATTGTTATATCATAGCAGATTCAGTCTTCTTTGGTCCCTAGCTAGAGACAAGGTGGGGTTGCGTCCAGAGCCGGTACACTGCTTTGGGTTCTGCTGGATTTTGAATTTCACTCATGATGCCTTTCCATGTTTTACGAACCATGGCAATGGCCTTGGCATCGTGGAGACTGAGTGGACCAGTGTTTTTTCAGGTCCTCCTCAATTTGTTTTGACCATGTCTTCTTTGGCGCAGATCTTTGCACCTTCCAATCCGCTGGTCATTGCCAATAGAGAAGCTGATAAGGTATTCAGGTGGTGTTCATTCAGCAGACCACCTCAGTCGTCTCAATTGAAACGTCTCTCTGATCGTCGGCTGGTTGTCGCATCTTGTCCAGATGATCTCGGCAGATTCAGTGGTACCATCAAAAATCAAACTGAATTATCATCATATCACATGGAACCTTGAGATTTACACTCTTAGTGGCCAGCGCAATGGATATAAATATTTAGATGTTGCAAGTTTTGCGTCACCGCCATATTGGAGCTGTATACAATGAACTTTACGGACATGGCAACAAGGCATTACATTTCACAAGTAGGTGTTGTATTTTAGTAATTTACTTGATCATAATCATCAATGATGCATGTACATGCATAGTCTAGACTCTATAGTTGCTGACATCATGTGCTTTGACACAAAGTCGTTACTAGAGACCTAGATTATCACTTATGGTCATTTCACTCATAAACGTTCAAAAGGCTTAAACAAATATCATGCATGATGGTGCATTTTTTGCATAGTGCAGGGACTGTAATACGCTGTGAATCTTTGTAAAAATGTCTCCAGGTTACTGAGGGAACGAGACGCTGCATTGAAACGCTATGGGAACACCTTCAGCGTGACCACACTCTGAATCACATGTGTAATCAGTCCAATGGATGGGCGAGATGTCACGGGCGGGGTGACGTAGCGACCAGGAAGCTTAAAAGCACATGCAGTGGATACAGCGGCAGCTTCGAGAATGAAGCAGGCGCTCGCAGGGATGCCGGAAGTATGGCACTGAGACGAAGTGTCTCGTTCCCTCGGGGGAACCTGGAGACGTTCCTCTTCAAGAACTTGAGCTGCATCGAAACGCTATGGGAACGAGTATGCCCACGCCACCAGACTTACAAATCCCTGCCCAGTGTGGAAGAGCACAGCTAGGGCGAGAGAACAAAAGAGCCAGGAGTGGCTCGCATGTCAAGGCCATAGAACCCAACAAAAGTCAGGCGCACGAACCAACCCGCAGCGTTGCAGATGTCCTGCATAGGGACACCTGCCAGAAAGACCTTGGAGGCCGCCACACTTCTAGTGGAGTGAGCCTTGACTCCCAAGGGCAAGGGGAGATCAGAGGACTCATAGGCCAGACAGATGGCATCCACGACCCACTGGCTCACACTGGACACACACAGTTAAGCCTCTGCTGGTCGGGCTCCCGAAAGGGAGGAGGACAGAAGGCCTGGAGTACGACAGGCCGTGGTGTAGAGTAGGGAACTTTTAGGAATATACCCTGCTCGAGGGCAGAGAAATGCTTTGGCCAGACCAGGCGCAAAGTCTAAAAAGAGAGGGCCACTGAGAGGGCCTGTAGATCCCCAACTCTCTCAAGAGAAGGAGGTTTACAGAAAGCCTCAGCACCACAACCAGGTCCCACGGAGGGACACGAGATCGTACCGGAGGCCTCAGCCTCAGCGCACCACAGAGGAAACATGTAACTAGGGAGTGTCTGCCCATAGACTGACCACCGTGAGGGGCGTGATAGGCCACAAAGGCCACCACGTAGACCTTCAAGGTGGAGAGGGTCAACCCTGCAGAGAATCGGACCTGCAGGAACTCCAGCACTGTACCAACTGGGCAGTTAACTGGGTCAAGCTGGCGGTCTCCACACCAAGAAGTGAAAAAATTCCACTCAGGGCGTACGGATTGGAGCTCTGGATTGGAGAATGGTCTTAACCTCGGTTGAGAGACTGGCAGCTACGAGTTGTGCCCCCACAGAGGTCACTCCCACAGCCTCCACAACTCTAGGCGGGGGTAGAAGCCCGCCTGTGAGAGGAGGTCCCTCCAGACGGGGATCTCCCATGGAGAACCGTCAAGAAGGGAAATCAGGTCCGAGAACCATACTCGACCCGGCCAGAACGGGGCTACTAGCTACAGATAGACCCCGTCCCGGCGCACCCTCTCCAGAACTCCTGGGAGCAGAGCGACCGGGGGAAAGGCGTACAGATGCAGCCTCGGCCAAGTCTTTACCATAGCATCCAGTCCGAGAGGAGCTGGATGAGTCCAAGAGAACCAGAGGGGACAGTGCGATGTCTCCTGAGTAACAAACAGATCTACCTGAGCCTGGCCAAACACTCTCCGTATCTGCTTCACCACATCGGGGTGGAGCGTCCATTCCCCGGGCTTCGGCCCCTGCCTCGACAGGGCGTCTGCTCCCATATTGAGATGTCCAGGGATGTAAACTGCTCTCAGCGAGAGGAGTTTCCCCTGGGACCACACAAGGATCTGGTGCGCCAGCCTGTAAAGGGGGCGTGAACGCAGACCTCCCTAGTGGTTGATGTAAGAGACCAACACGTGGCGATCTCTTAGGTCCGGGAGAAAGTGTTTCAATGCTAGAAACATGGCCAGCATCTCCAGGCAGTTGATGTGCCAGGTGAGATAGCGGCCGCTCCACAGCGTCCGTCACTAGCGTTACACAGTGACAAGGAGCTCCAAGCACCAGGCCCTGGGACAAGAACCAAGGTTTCCTCCACATGTCTAAGGCACGTAGGCACCGCCGCGTAACCTTGATCATGTGGAGCAGGCTTCCCCTCAGGGAGAACCCCTTGGTCTTGAGCCACCACTGTACGGGTCTCATGTAGAGCAGGGCAAAAGGTATCACGATGGACGCAGCTGCCATCAGACCCAGCAGTTTCTGGAACTGCTTTACAGTGAGTGACCGGCCTCTCACGACTGCTGTGAGGATTGACTCGATCCAAGCAGGAGACAGACGTGCCTGCATCGTGGTCGAATCCCACACCACGCCCAGATAAGTGGTTTTCTGTACTCGAGAAAGCACACTTTTCTTGGTGTTTAGTCTTAACCCCAGCTCTTTAATTGGGCGAGAATGACAACTCGCTGCCGGACCGCCGCCTGCTCCGATTGAGCTAATATCAACCAATCGTCGATATAATTCAGTATGCGGATGCCTTGGAGTCGCAGAGGAGCCAAAACAGCATCCACACACTTCGTGAAAGTGCGGGGTGAGAGTGCCAGGCTGAACGGAAGAACCCGATATTGGTAAGCTTCGCCCCCGAAAGCAAACCTCAGGAACTTCCTGTGTTGGGGAAGGATGGAGATATGGAAGTATACGGCCGAACTAGCTGCTCTGGAGACCTCTGAAGAGGTAGCGAGCCTCTAAGTACCGCTATGTTCCCGGGCGGAAACTGAGAGAAGCGGTCGCCGGAGATCGCTGCCCCCTGAAGTACCATGGGTGGCAGGGTTAGCAGATCGATCTCCTGAGTCTAGAAAGGCCTCCCCCACGACCTCCACACCTCGGTGTGGAGGTCGGGGAAGAAAGGTAGGCTCCGGCGTGGAGGTGGCAGCTCCTCAAAGAGAGCCTTCCGGGAGCAAAGTACACACAGTGGCAAACGTACGCAATGCGGGCTGCGCTCCTAAGCAGACAACGCACAGACAGTGTGTATCCCCACCCGTAATATAGCACGGACAGGGGGAAACACACCGCCTAAAATGCTGCCTGTTTACTCCTCATGTTTCGTCTTTATGCGAGCTTTAGGCATGCCGCGGCGAAAGCAAAACCACATAAAAGGACCAGTGGATCTGGCGGATGAGGAAGAAGAAAGGGACTCGCCCGTCTCCATTCCCTCCACCAAATCCATTTGAGGGGGTGAATCATCATCGGCGCCCTCCACGTCAACCTCCTCGGAGGAAGACAGGCGGAGCGCCGAGCCCTCTCCCCGGGGGGAAGAAACCGCAAAGCGGGCTCCCGATCCCAGAGAGTGGGCAGTGGATCTGGTGGGTGAGGAAGGAGAAAGGGACTCGCCCGTCTCCATTCCCTCCACCAAATCCATTTGCGAACCACACGAGTGTAACCACCGCTCTGCCTCGGCAGAATCGGGGCCAACACCGCGAGGAACGCGGGTGAAGGCTCCCTTCTCAAAGAGAGCCCTCTGGGAGCGAAGCACACGCAGCGGCAAACGCTCGCAATGCGAGCAGTAGCCGACTTTGCGTGCTCCGCTACCAAGCAGACAACGCACAGGCTGTGTGTATCCCCACCCGTAATATAGCGCGGGCAGGGAGGAACACACAGCCTAAAACGCTGCCCGCTCTCGCCCTTATGTTTTATCTTTTCTTTTGCTTTTGACATAATGCTTAGACAGACAATACAAAATCAGACTGACACACACAGAGCGCTTGCTGAATGACAGAAAGCTGCCGCTGTATCCACCGCGCGTGCTTTTAAGCTTCCTGGTCGCTACGTCACCCCGCCCATGACGTCTCGCCCATCCATTGGACTGATTACACATGTGATTCAGGGTGTGGTCACGCTGAAGGCGTTCCCATAGCGAGTCGATGCAGCTCGAGTGCCTGAAGGGGAACTAAAGTGCTCAGTGTGTAGTTTTAGAATGTAGATTGATTCACTGCTGTGTCAAGTTTCCATACAATAAATGAGGAAAAAAACGAACATTGTATTCTTTCGTTTCAAAAAAATAAGTCATACTGTATCAAGTAGTCATTAAATTCATTTGAGTAGCTTTCATTTGAGTACCTAGGGATTCCTAGTTTGAGTTTTAGAATAAAAGCATCTCTCATCATAAACATAGTGACACAGTTCGGTGGCATATTTGCAGTGGTACCAGGGATAATGTGTTGACGTCCGGCTAGCTCAGTTGGTAGCGCATGGGATTCTTGATCTCAGTGGGTTTGAGCCCCATGCTGGGTGCCAACCCCAGCCGCTGGGTTCCCACAGGCTGGTGCACTCTCAGTGCCAGTCCCAAGCCCAGATAGATGGGGAGGGTTGTGTCAGGAAGGGCATCTGGGGTAAAACCTGTTCCAAATCAATATGCGAACAATGGAAAGGTGATCCGCTGTGGCAACCCCTAACGGGAGCAGCCGAAAGAACAATAACAACATCCACCACCACCAGGGGTAATTCGGTCTTTCCACCGTAAATTTCACGTCGTGGCCTGTATATTAGGTACGCCCCCTCTTTATATACAGTACTGTGCAAAAGTCTTAGGCACATGCTAAGAAATGCTGTAGAGAAAAGATGCCTCCAAAAATAATGAAACTAAATGTTTCTACATAAAGAGCAGTAAACAGTAATAAATGAAACAAAGTCAATATTTGGTGTAACGATCCTTCACTTAAAAAAAAATAGTAGTCTCAGGTGCAGTGTGTGCAGTTTTATAAGGAAATGAGCTGTAAGTGTTACTGAGCATCTTGCAGAAGCAGCCGCAGTTCTTCTGGAGACTTTGACTGTCGACTCGCTTCTTATTTCTGCAGCAAAACCCAGCAGCCTTCATTCTGTTTTTATCTGAAAAGTGTCTCTTATGGAATCTGCTGCTTTCTTTACTGACATACAAACATTTTTCTGTAACTTTTAATTTTGTGCTGGAAAACTAAAATTTGGAATCTAAAAAGTTTTTGTACTGAATCAATAATGTAGAAGTAAAAAAATAAACATCTATAACAAAGTTTGCACTAAAAAAAATCAGGTGTCTAAGACTTTTGCACACTACTGTATGTGTTGAAAGAGCACAATGAAAGAACTGTTCTACATGAAATTGCTATTGGAAAGACCTCTAAGTATCACTTGACATTGTAGAGCACTTTGTTTTTTCAGCACCGAATATCATCACAAAATGGCGGATCTCGCTGAGCTACTGCCGCGTCTGGTAAACAGCGATCAATAGCAAATGGCCGGTGCTAGTGGTTGAAAAGTAAACCCAAAGTGTAATTGCTGCCCTCTAGTGGCTGCATCTGTTAGTTTTTATCCCTATTTATCCCTAATGAGGTGAAACAAAATGGTTTCAAATACATTCTCTCACCTTTCAGTCTGCTCATGTGTATTGAGAACAGTTTGCGTTTTCATGAAGTCAAAACAATGATTAGTTAATAGAAGTTTAAAAGACGCAGGGATTGATGTATTTACTAGGGAATTCTTTGTATTATTTTTTAAAGTGACATTTCATTTGGCACATTTTCTCATTTTGAATAGTTTCCCTCCCCTCTTTGCTCTCTTCTTATGGTCTAGTCCTGTGGCGCCTCAAGTTTGGATTTGTTATATTATGGTGTCATACCTAATTTGCATAAAGTTGTGTAAACCTCAGCTCATATGTGTGCTGTCACTTTGTTGTTTATCACCGTCACTGTCGCTGCTCCATGTCACACATGTACCTAGAGGACGAACGGTCTTCTCTCGCTCACTAGTGTGAACGCAGGGTCCGTCTGAAGCCGGGACCGTGAAAGAAAAAGATAGAAGTTGGGTGTTTTTCCTAAATAAATAATCCTAAATAGTATCATGTAATGTTTTAATCATCAAATATCATTTAATCTTTAAGGTTTTAAAACAGAAACATACCGGTAATAGCATCATTTGAGGCACTGTAATAGTGTCATTTATTTGCTTATTTCTTTTACTGTATGAACTGAAGTACATTTCATCTATTTTTTTTTTTTTTTTGCATATTAGTCACAATAAAAGGTTTCAGATCTTCAAATAAAATGTAAGAAAAGACAATGAGAACATAAGAAAATGCAAAACAGGTTATAAGTGATCATTTCATTTATTGAAAAAGCAACACCTATGTAATGATATATGTGAAAAAGTAATTGCCCCCTTAAACTTTATAACTGGTTTTGCCACCTTTAGTAGCAAAAACTGTAACCGATCACATCCAATAACTGGAGCTCAGTCTTTAGGAAGTCTGGCCCACTCCTCTGCAGAACTGGTTTAATTCAGCCACATTCGAGGGCTTTATAACTACTAAAGGTTTCTTTCTTTAAAGGCCAGACTTTCAAGCTTACAAACCTGCATCAAGAAGCACTAAGTATAAACAAAAAAGACACACTACACAATAGTTATAAGGCAGTAATGTCTTGAGCAAAACAGTAAAAGAAAACTAAGCAGGCAGCAGTTCAGGCAGAAAATAGCAGAGATTTTGGTTCGTTTCTGGCCCTTTTGACTCTTTATGATTTTGGTAGCGCTTTGCTCACTGCTGTCTTCTCTTCTTCCCCTAAAATAAAATAATAAAGAATAAAAAACAATGAATGAAGGAAATCAAAACAACACACTGAAATGCAATTCTTTTTCAGTTATGAGTTAAGCTCGCTTGAGTAGGTCATTTGCGTGCGCGTGTGTGTGTGTGTGCGCGTGCAGGTGTGTGTGTGTGTGTGTGCATGGTGGCCTGTGATGGACTGGCATCTCCCACGCAGGTTGTATTCCCATCTCACACCCAGGAATAGATATAAAGTGCTTACTAATGATGAATGAATGTCCTACGGTGACAGTAAATCTTAACTAAAAGGCTGTTGGATGTTTGATACAGTAGTGTGTGTGTGTGTGTTCTGATCAATAAATATACATTATGTATGTACATTATTTTATTTCATTTAGTGAATTATTTGGTGGCCTTGTGGTCGCCCAATTATCACGTGTGAAACAATAAGAACCTGTTTTTTTAACAACTATGGCGCATGAACAAAATAAGGCATAAGATTGCACATAAGCTCATTTTAAATAGTTATATTTATGGATGTGATATTTGGACTAACAAAATGTCTCCCAGCAGAGACAAGCTTCATGTCAATGAGTTGATTTGCATATGCTGTGATTTAATCTCCTGAAGAAAAGGCAGACAAATCTTAAAAACTCATGCGTTGATTTAATGTTACAAACACACAGCGATTTGTTAGCGTTACGGACGTGAGATCAAACGGACAAACTTTTGTGGGAGACGCCACATTTTAAAGACCGCCGCAGAAAGCGGTGAATGAACACACGAGTATAGATTAGAAATTATGGGGTTTTTTTTGGGAATGTATCATTAAGAAAATGCTGGTGTCATGGATGTCTGAATCAGTACTCCATATATCTGATGTGTACATTATGCAGTTTTCTTCATAATTTGACCAGCGAAGTGAAATCCAGTGATCCAATTATGAAGTGAAAGACATGAGTGAATTCATTGCAATGGGCCGCTATAGAAGAGCTCTGACCCAAAGTGCCTACTACTAATAAAATGACTAGTAATAAAACAATGTTGCTTGCTAATATAAATATACTGGAGATTTTGTTCTTTTTTTCCACCCTCTGTGTCTATATAATATTATGAAGTTAAAGAAGTTGATATACTTACTGTTAAACACAATAAATCGTTCCAGACTCTTGGTTCTCTTCATTTTCCTAATACCTCCATGTTGTCTTGTGTCCTCTGCTCCAGCATCTGAGGAACAGATATGCGTTCAGGAATAAGTTAGATGATTCACAATGCCAGGCCAACAGTAACTAAGAGATGTTCTTTATTTTAAAAGAAGCTTATTTTAAAACTCACATCTTAGGTAGAGCAAATCCATACTCTGGCTTCTCACGAGCTTTCTGGTTCCCCCAGATTCCACTCTTCTCTTATCCAATGTCTGTTCAGCCTTTATGAGCCCTGGATAACAGTAAAGATTTAGTTATGTGTTTTTGTTCGTTATAAAAAGAAATTGTACTTCAGTGAAATTTGAAGTGAGATGATCCCAGAATATATATATAATAATAATAATAATAATCCACATGATGACAGAATTAATAACAATGAAAGAATGACGGAACAGAATGGCTATACAAAAAATAAAATGAAATAAAGACACACACGTACTGTAATGTAGCTTCTGTAAATTATTTTGATTGTTTCTTCTAAGCAGATAGCGAATAGCTTTGTGTTGTTAAATTAGTTTGACAAATGGTTAATGGCTTTACTACAAAATCTAGACATCTTTACAATCCAAGCTGTGATTCTGATGACCTTTATGATTTCGTTTGGACGAAGACGCCGCTCTCGCCTCAGGAGACTGCTGACGTCTCCCCACTTGGCGTATCCGGTTTGTGTTCTTCTCTTCATCCTTAGTGCCTGCAGACGTAAAATAACGATCTGCATCAAATAATATACAGGGAAGCTATTAAGTAATCAAATAAATACCCTGAAAAAATGATTCAGTGGTTCAGTAAATACGACAAATCTGTTTTTTTTTTTTTCATAAAAAAGCAAATTATTAGAATTACTAAAACGCTTTAAGGTCTGTACTCACTTAATTTATGTAAATATGTCGCTAAAACTGCTGCTAACTTTATAGTTTGCTTACTGTAATGGGTTAAATGTACTATTATTTTTGCAAGCGTTCACAAAACTAGAAAAAAACAAGCAGTTGAACTGATTGGAGTTAAAGTGGGGGCGTGGCTTTTGTACTCGATTTGCATACGCGGTCACAGAACTTTAAACTGATTTGATTTCGAGCGTTACGGATGGGTTGTTTTTAATATTTCTTGTTTTGTGTCAGCTTTAAGGCCTAAGGCTCAGCCTCTTTGTGTTTCTCAGTCAGGTGTATGGTTAATGAATTAATGAATCATCTTGGGTTGTGCCTGTTCAGGCTGTATAAAGGCTGATGTTACTGCATTTCTTCATTGGCATCCTACTTCTGGTTTCAACTGTTAAAGATGTTAGTGACCATTAAATAGTAATAATAACGTATAGATGATGTGTATTTTTACAGTGTTACGATTTATGTTGTTCATTGAACTGAAATTTGAATAGAATGTACTTAAAAAACAAGAAAACTGCTAGTTAAATTTACTTATAATTTTAGGAGAATCAACCTTGTTGCCATGTAAACCTTAGTTTCAATATACTTAGTTACATTTACTAAAAAAAAAAAAAAACATGCACACTTGCCTGCAAAGTTATTGAGGTCTTTGGTCTGTTGTTTTCTGTGCCACTTGTGGTGTATTTTTTTATTAGCACTCCTTCCTTTAACTATTCCTTCAACTTGTTGCTCAAGTGTCTCTTTAACCTCTTCATCATCCCCCGCACTGGTGTGTTGGGGTATCTCTTTCTCATTCCCCTTCCCGCTATATTGTGGAATCTCATCATTGTCTCTCTTCCTGCCCTGCTGGGGTATCTCTTTCCCATCCTCCCCCTTGCTGTATTGTGGTATCTCATCATCTAGCCCGCTCCTGTTGTATCTGGGTATCTTCTCATGATCACGAGCACTCTTCAAATGTTGGTATGTGTCTCCATCGTCCCCCTTTCTTTTGTGATGGTGTATCTCTTCATTGTCTGTTCTCCTGCTGTGCTTGGGTATCTCTTCATTATCCCTGTCCCTGTTACACTGGGGTATCTCTTCCTCATAATCTTTTCTGTTATTTTGAGGTATCTCTTCCTCATAATCTTTTCTGTTATTTTGAGGTATCTCTTTTTCACCTCTTATCTTATTTTGAGGTATCTCTTTGTTGAAACCTCTTGTCTTATTTTGAGGTATCTCTTCCTCATAATCTTTTCTGTTATTTTGAGGTATCTCTTTGTTGTCACCTCTTGTCTTATTTTGAGGTATTTCTTCCTCATAATCTCTTCTGTTATCTTGAGGTATCTCTTTTTCACCTCTTATCTTATTTTGAGGTATCTCTTTGTTGTCACCTCTTGTCTTATTTTGAGGTATCTCTTCCTCATAATCTCTTCTGTTATCTTGAGGTATCTCTTTTTCACCTCTTATCTTATTTTGAGGTATCTCTTTGTTGTCACCTCTTGTCTTAT
>CM040978.1:2567961-2583019 GCA_022985145.1 Pangasius djambal
TACAGATTCCAACAATACAGACTCGTTTACACTCATTAGATTATTTAAACCCTGTGTTTTAAACTTGCTCTACTTGTACTCTTACCTGTTGAACTATCATAGTTACTGAGAGTAGTTACACATCAAACTAAACCCTTCTCATAACAGATATGGATCCACTGATCCACCTGAGCAGTCATGCTGAAGTACACACAATGTCCTAATCACACAGTAAGCTCATCACTCAGGACATTCAGACTGCAGATGAACAACTTTATACCCCACCACTCACTCTAATGAAGACACAAAGAGAACATTTACTCACAGAGCATCACAGGGAGTGGACTGAGCTCCATCCTGTCTCTCTAATGACTGACTGACTGACAGAGCAGAGGTGTGTGTTAAAGCCTTACCACTTCCTGTGTTCTCTTTTAAGGGGGGCATTGTGGTATGGGGTGGCTTCTATTTTAGTGGACACAGACACGGCAACTTCCTGTGTTCTTACAGAGAAAGAGAAAGAGAGAGAGAGAGAGAGAGAGAGAGAGAGAGAGAGAGATTTTACATATACGTCACTTCTACATTTTAATTGACACACATGTGGTGGCTGTTCCTTTTTTCACATTAAGACTGTTTTAAGACTCACACTGTAAAACCTATAATGTTTCACTTTACTAGGATTAAAATCATTTGTATTAAAGAATAACACACTGAGTAACAGGGCTGCAAATAGGCAAAATGTCTATATGTACATTTTCTCATTGTCCACTTTATTTTTATACACCATAATTCCTAATCTCATGCAGTAACTTGTATTTCAGAAATCTCCTGGGATTTTCATACACAACAGTCTATATAGATTACACAAACAAAAAGACAGAAAGAAACAGCTTGTTGATGAGAGAGGTCAGAGGAGGATGGCCAGACTGGTTGGAGCTGACAGGAAGGCTGCAGTAACTCAACATGTGGTGGCCAGTGATTGAAAAGTGAAACTAAAATGCCTTTGACTCCCTCTAGTGGTAACTGCAGTATAATTTTAATCCTGACCTTATCCACACTGTAATAGATTTAAACAGAACTGATTAAAATATATCTTATCACTGTTCAGTCTGCTCATGTACATTGAGAACAGTCTGTACACACCTGTATTTTGAATTCTCTCATTCAAGTTTTTTTTTTTTTTTTTTAAATCTTTTAAAATGACATCTAACTCGGTAACCAGAAACTTTTCCCATTATAGAGTTAAAAATGCAGTGTGTTATGGATATGAAATTTAAGACAGTTTTGTTAAACAAGTTTTGTTAAACAAGTGATTTAATGAAATTAAAATTTGTCCTTGTGTGATGTGAGAGATGAAAATTAATATATTTTTATATTAAATGTTAATGCTCATTGTTATTTACATTATTAATTGCAGGTAGGTACAGAGACTTTTCGCACGTGTCGTCATATCCGGTAATGAACAGAAGTGTTCCTGTTTTCACTTTGAACATTGTTTAGGTGCTGAAATGCATGAGTGACTGTGAATCTGAACTGTCTATTAATGGTATATTCTAGATTAAGGCAAGCAGTTAATAGCTCGCTACATTTTCCACCCTTAGCTAGCTAGTGTGTTTAAGTTGCATTTGCTAATGAACACAATAGTGATAAAATAGTTATAGCTAGTGTTAGCATCAATCAGGACATGTTCAGGGCTCAGTGAAAATGGTCACTTTATAATATTTTAATGTAGGAGTTATCTCACTTATCTGGAGCAGAAAAAGCTACATACAATCACTGTCTATTTTATTAGGAACACCTGTAACACCGCACATTCATGCAGGTATCTAATCAGCCAATCATGTGGCAGCAGCACAATGCAAAAGAATCATGCAGCTACAGGTCAAGAGCTTCAGTTAATGTTCACATCAAACAGCAGAATGAAGAAAAGTGTGATCTCTGTGACTTTGATCATGGCATGGATATTGGTACCAGAAGGGCTGGTTTGAGTATTTCAGAAACTGCTGATCTCCTGGGAATTTCACACACAACAGTCTCTAGAGTTTACACAGAATGGTGAGAAAAACAAAAACCACTGAGTAAGCAGCAGTTCTGTTGATAAGAGGTCAGAGGAAAATGGCCAGATAGGTTCGAGCTGCTATGAAGGATCTAGTAACTGAAATAAGCACTCTTTACAACTGTGGTGAGCAGAAAAGCATCTCAACATGCACAAAATAGCGAACCTTATGTGGATGGGTGTGAAACTGCGGGACCAGAAGGCTGCGCACACACACACACAGAGAGACAGTAAGTGAGGGGGTGGGGGTGGGGGGGGGGGGGGGGGGGGGGGGGGGGGGGGGGGGGGGGGGGGGGGGGGGGGGGGGGGACGTGCTCTTTATTATCCTTAAAAGTGAAAGTGAAACTTATGGTGCAGGAGGTCAGTGTGGGAAGTGAGACTGTGAGGAAGCGTCTTCCTCGCTTACATCTGCGTCTGCATCTAGAAAATACAAGAGATATTGAATAATAAGATAATAATTTTCACTTACCTCTCCTCCCCTAGCGTGGCCGCGAGCTCCTTTTATAGCTCCTCGTCTTCTCCGGGAGGGTGAAGAGGAGCCGCACCACTCATTGGCCGCCAGCCGTGCTGAGTTAGGTCGCTCCGCCCCACAGCCACGCGCACTCCGGCTGTCCAACACAAACGCGGTGCTGAAAGGACGCTGACTTTTCAGTAGCACGCCGTCAGTCGCGCGAGGAGCGTTTGATGTTGTACGTGTGCGGGCTGTCGGTCCGCCGTCACAATATTGTAGCGATCCAGATAAGTGAACGACACACTTGCTGGTTTTGCCGTTTCTTTTTATTCACGTAATCACACGTGAAAACCCAACTTGGGCTCCGCTTCCAAAACAACCAAAAAAACAGACTGAAAAGAAAAAAACACTTCTCTCCTTTTTTCCCAGAAAACCCCACCCACGCACGAGTGTGCAGACTCGTTCTTCAGAAGAACACATACCACCAGAACAGAACATACATGGCTTAACTCACACCTGACAGAACATAGCACACTTCTCAGACTTCCTACACTGCCCCCCCTCCACAAAGTTCCTCGACCTCGAGGGAACGAACAAACTCCCGGAACCGACCCGGCAGCCTCCTAACTCTCTGAGGCCGCCCTCCTGTGTTACTGTAACAGGGCTATCCGAATGCAAAGGCTGCAGCTCAAGAACTGGTGTGGCTGCATGGGATACCTCCAGAGGACTGGCGGTGCTCGGCTGGAATCCTGCCTTGCCCTCTGGGGCAGGTATAACTGTAGAGGAGGCCGGTGCCATGGCCACAGCAGCACCTCCTCTGTAAGGTGCCAATCTATCCCAGTGCACGGTCACCCTCCTACCCCTTGGAGGCAACTGAACCCGGTAAACAACTTCCCCAATTCTTTCTAGTACAATGCATGGCCCGATCCACTGGGAGTCGAGCTTAGGACACCTGCCCTTCTTCCTCTGAGGGCTGTACACCCACACCATCTCTCCCGCTGTGAAATGACGCCCTTTTGCTTTCAGGTCATAATTTCGCTTCTGCCGGGCCCCCGCTTTCAACAACTGCTTCCTTGCAAAATTATGAGCAACTTCCAATGTGTCTTGAAGCTTCCTAGCATACTCAGGGCCCGGGGGCACAGCAGGTACATCAGGTGGACTCCCAAAAGCCATTTCTCCTTGTGTTCTGATCTCTCGCCCCAACATCAAAAGGGCGGGGGTACAAGAGGTTGAGTCTTGCACAGCAGATCGGCATGCCATTAGAATAAATGGCAAGTGCCTGTCCCAATCTCGCTGATGCTTAGCAGTCACAATGGCCAGCTGTTCTGCGAGTGTCCTATTAAACCTCTCTACGAGGCCATCGCTTTGGGGGTGCAAAGGGGTGGTTCTCGTTTTGTGGATCCCCAATTTGTCGCACATCACTGAGAAGACACGTGACTCGAAGTTCCGACCTTGGTCACTGTGTATGAATTCTGCAACCCCAAACATGCAGAACATGCCATCTACCAATGCATCTACCACTGTCTCGGCTTCTTGGTCCGGCAGTGCGTAAGCTTCTGGCCATTTAGTGAAATAATCCATAGCCGTCAGCACAAACCTGTTACCCCTCTCTGAACGTGGAAAAGGACCTAATATGTCCACCCCCACCCTCTCCGTTGGGCTCCCCACGGGGAACTGTTGAAGGGGAGCGAGGGACTGGCCAAGTGGCCCCTTGCGAGCAGTGCAATCATCACACCGCCGACAAAAATCCCCCACATCTCTTCTCACGAGCCCCCAATAAAAACTCTGTCTAACACGTTTGAGTGTTTTCGAAACCCCAAAGTGTCCAGAACCCACTGTCCCATGGGCAGCCCTGATAACCCCCTCACGCAGTGACCTGGGCACCACCACCTGCCACCTCCCTTCCCCAGTGGAGGGGTCCTTCCACTCCCTCTGCAACACCCCGTCTCGCAAACGCAGGTCCTTAAATTTGGCCCATAAGTTTTTTATGGACAGCGAGGCAATGGCCACTTCCTCCCACTGAGGTCGCTGCTGAGCTTGGACCCACTGGATTACTGGCTGCAGGTCTGCATCTTCCTCTTGCAGCCGCCTCCAGTCCTCTATACCCACTGTCTCAACCGCCAAACACACTGGTGTATCGCCATGCTTACAACCCAAGGAAGCACCACTGGCATCCGGGTTTCCCGGCTCCCTGTCCCTGGCCTCCCTCTTGTCGCAGTACCGACACCCATCGGCTGAGCAAGGCCGACGAGAAAGAGCGTCTGCATTTGCGTGCCCTGACCCTGCACGGTGTACTACCTTCATGTTGTAAACCTGAAGTTCCTCAATCCAGCGTGCCAACTGGCCCTCCGGCTCTTTGAATGACATTAGCCACTGGAGAGCTGAATGATCAGTGCGTACAGTGAAAGGTAGCCCACAAAGGTAATACTTAAAGTGTCAAACTGAAAAAAGCACAGCAGCAAGTTCCCTTCTGGTGACACAGTATCTGCGTTCAGATTTGTTGAACGCTTTGCTGTAGTAGGCCACGACCCGCTCTCCCCCAGTTCCCACCTGAGAGAGAACAGCTCCCAAACCCACACTGCTGGCGTCCGTGTCCAAAATGAAGGGAAGAGCTGGATCAGGGGGAGCCAATATAGGGGCAGTGACCAGAGCCTGTTTCAGGGCAGCAAAAGAGTTTTGACACTCCCCAGTCCACACGAAGGACTTGTCCTTCTTCAGCAGGTGGAACAGTGGGTCTGCAATGGTAGAAAAACCCTGCACGAACCTCCTGTAATATGAGGCTAACCCTAAAAAACTTTTGAGCTGCTGCGAAGTTGTAGGGTTAGGCCACTCGCTCACTGCCTGCACCTTCTCTTCCATTGTGCCAATCCCCTGCCCCCCGAGCCTGTGCCCCAAGAATGTCACCTTCCTCCTAAAAAAATGACATTTCTCTGGGTGCAGCTTCAAGCCAGCCTCACTCACTCGACCCAGCACACGCCTGAGAGCCTCTAAAGACGCTTGAAAAGAGCCACCATGGACCAGGATGTCATTCAAGTACACCAGACACTCTGACCGTTGAATACCCGATAACACCCTGTCCATTAACCTGGCAAAGGTAGCCGGTGCATTACAGAGACCGAAGCAGAGCACCCTGAACTGCCATAACCCCCTTCTTGTACAAAAAGTGGTCTTGGGTCTGGCATCGGGAGCAAGTGGCACCTGCCAATAGCCGGTGCGCAGGTCCAGGGAAGTGAACCAGGATGACCCAGCTACGAGGTCCAGTGACTCATCCACCCGAGGGATGGGATATGAGTCCTTCCTAGTGACCTCATTAAGGCGCCTATAGTCAACACAAAATCTCCACTGACCCCCCTTCTTAGGTACCATGACCACCGGTGCTGCCCATGCACTCTCCGACGGCTCAATAATACCCGCTCGCTGCATGTCCAACAAGGCCTTATCAGCAGTGTCCTGGCGGGCAAAAGGGAGCCTTTGGGACCGCAACCTAATGGGCCTGGCCTCACCCGTCTCAATTTCGTGCTGCACCAGATGTGTTCGCCCCAAATCCCCATCCCCAAATGCGAAACAATGTTGGAAATCAACTAACAAATCTAAAAACTGCTCTTGCTGACTCTCATCCAAGCCCTCTCGATTCTTCAGCCACACCTCCCTCAAAGCAACCGACCCCCCCCCTCCCCAAGAGGTGGAAACAAAGCCCCTTTCCCCTGTCCATACCTGCCAGGGAGACTCGACACTGGCTCTAAAGAGGGCTGTGTGGCCACCCCCGGGCAGAGGTCAGTTAGGGAGTGGGTTAATGGAGTGGGCGAATCCTCTACCTGAGGTGAACTGGCATCAGCACTTGGGCAGGATTGCAAATGCAATGTGTGGCGCTCCCCTCTAGAGTCCCCAGGAGCAGGTGCTGCATCTAACAGACCTGTAAAAGACATATCAGCGTTATGTTCAGTGGACATGACAACCTCAGGACCCCATTCCAAATGAAGCAGGCCCCCCTTAAGTCTAACTGGCAACCTGCACTTTTAAGGAAATCCAGACCAAGAATACAGGGGTCCTGGACTGTAGCCACCCACACCGAATGGGCGCAATGTCTTTCCCCCTACAGTCAGCCCCACCTCTCCTTTACCCTTCATTGGCGCCAGTTCACCCGTACTGTGCGTAGTCGGACAGTGGTGGGTTCCAACTTGGCATTCGCTGGAACTATATCTGGTCTTATCACTGTCACAGTCGATCCCGTATCCACCAATGCTAAACACGGAACCCCCTCCACCAAAATAGGTACATGACAAAAATCATTAACACATGTTCGTCCCACCATGACCACAGACTCATTTGGCCCCCAATCTCCCTCCCCCAACAATCCATGATCGTCCTCCCTTAGTCCATTTCTTGAGACTTCTGCCGACAATGCCTCATGGTGGGGATGAGCGTTGCGGGTCCGCACATCCCCAATCATGCGGACCCCATCCCGTTTCCCTGGTTCCCGGCTAGCTTAGGACACTGGCGAACTAAATGTCCAACCTGCCCGCAACCCCAACAAACCCTTGGTCGAGCACGAAGTCGCTGGTCAGGTTGCAGTGCCACAGCACGAATCAATTCAGTAATCTCTGAAACCGAGGCTGGTCTTTCAGTTTGCCCCTCCCCCACATCAGTAGACCTAATTGGCACAGTATCTCGTTGTCTCTCGACCTGCGAGTAAGGTCCACATACAATCTCCCTCTCCAGCGCCATCTCCAAGGCATCCTGCAAGGTTTGAGGGTGGGCAAGCTGTGTCTGCCTTCGAAGCTCCACAGGAGTAAGGGCCTGGATGAATTGGTCTCTCACAAGCTCCCCTTGAACAGATGTCGGCATGTGGGCATATGCTCGCCGAGTCAAATTTTCAATGTCATTTGTCAGGGCTCTCAGCTGCTCTCCCGGCTGCCTGCGTCTACTATTCAGTTCGGAACGCAGGAGCCCTGGCTGTTCAAATTGACCAAAGCGTCGTCTCAGTGCCCCGACAAGTGCCTTATAATCATGTCTATCATCAGGGCTAAGCAGTAACAAACAGTTCAGAGCATCATCCGTAAGGCACATAGCCAATTCAAGAGCTTTGCGGTCCTCTGACCAGTTCCCAGCATGAGCCAACAGTTCAAACTGTGCATGAAAAGCTTCCCACCCAGCTTTACCTGAAAATTTTGGGGTTTTAACAGTCACCGCGGCAGCGCGGACGCCACCATATTCAGTCACACCCGTCAACAGCGCGGCTCCATGGGCGCCGCCATGTTTGTTTACATCCGAAGACAGCGCGGTTCCGGGGGCGCCGCCATGTTCGTTGGTTGTCCTCACGAAACTTCGGCGGCTATCGGTGACACTCGGATCTTGCAGCGAAAGCCCGGCATCTGCAGCCATCCTCCTCGTAGCCTCCTGCACACGAGCCCTGTGTGGTTCCAGACATCCTTCATCCATAGCAAATCGCTTGGAAACCCACGCCGAAGCGCCCAGAGCCTCCCGAAACATTAGGCTTGTGTCCGGCTCGGATTTAATCTCTTCTCGAGTCTGCTTCCGCATCGTGTTGCCGGGACGATAAAGTCAGCAATCTCTTAGCCCAACCGGATTAGTTCACTTCTGACACCAGTGTAGCGATCCAGATAAGTGAACGACACACTTGCCGGTTTTGCCGTTTCTTTTTATTCACGTAATCACTCGTGAAAACCCAACTTGGGCTCCGCTTCCAAAACAACCAAAAAAACAGACTGAAAAGAAAAAAACACTTCTCCCCTTTTTTCCCAGAAAACTCCACCCACGCACGAGTGCGCAGACTCGTTCTTCAGAAGAACACATACCACCAGAACAGAACATACATAGCTTAACTCACACCTGACAGAACATAACACACTTCTCAGACTTGCTACAATATATAACCTGTAAAGTGCTCTAGAGATCAGTTTTTGTTCCAAGGAGCTAGGACCATCCTGAGCCGAGACACTGAGGTTTCCGTAAACAACTGTATAACCAAAATTGTTGTGTGTCATGACACAAAGATGGCTGTTGTTGTTAAACCAAGTAAAAAAAAAATGGTGGTTTAGCAATGCCAGTACATAGAGGTAATCACTCAAAAAAAAAAAATATAAAAAATGGTCACATAACCTGCACTGGAACTGAATGAAGCAATGGCCAGTTTGGGTGAGCCCATGCCCACTATAGACTCGGATTCCTTTTCTTGGCTGACAGGAGTGATCTTCAGCTGCTGTGGCCCATCAGCCTCAAGGTACAACCCACCATCACAATGGGCTACAACAGCAGAAGACCACATCAGGTTCCACTCCTCTCAGCCAAGAATAGGAATCTGAGGCTGTCATGGGCACAGACTCACCAAAACGGATGAAGACTTTTTAAAAAAAATCAATGTTCATTTATATAGTTTTTTCTCTTTTATTGTAGTTTACAAAAAAAAAAGATCATTAAAAGAATAATCACCAGTAAAGTCACTAAAGTTTCCAAGACTGCTTTCTGGAGGTCTTTTCTGGAGCACGCTGTCTGTTAAGCCTTTGCTCAAGCAGAGCAATTGGTGAGAACAGAGTAGTGCTCATATACAACAATGATTTAGATACAAGCTTGATTTACAAACCTCTAATCCTGACTGTTTAATCCCTCTGCCAGGACTGGGAAGAAATGCACTCATGAGGAAGTTATCTAGCAGGGTTTAACAGTGAAACCTTGTATTTCATTTTATAAGTAGCTTTTGATTCTGAATCACTGCCATTGCTGTAATGTTAATTTCCTGTGTTGTGTTTTGGACATTTTCAGTGTTATGTTAGTCCTGTACATCAGTGTACCAGTCTGTAGACATGCAGTAAGAGTAATAACACTTCTGTTTGATTCCTCATTTACTCTTGAACTTTACTGCACTGAGATCCTCTACTTACACTGAATAATACTGCAGGATCCAGTTTCTGCTTTTAAGAGAACACGCCATTATTTTTGAAGACGACCCTGAGTTCAAATGTAGGAATTTTTCAGAAGACATTTACTGCTTTTATCACAGTAGAAACAACACCACAGCTCTGTTTATGATACTGTTCATTTATAAAACACCCAACTGAACACTGTAATTCCACACAAATATATTCACCAATAACTTGGTTTTAAATGTAGACTACCTGAGGAAATCTGATGTTTTGCCTGACTGCCATCAACCTCACTGCTTAACCTGTCTAAAATTAACAACAGAATGGAAAAACATAAAATACATATTTTTTAAAGAAAGTTTTATATGGCAAGGATAACCTACATTTCATTCAGAGTTGTACATCTTTATTCATATTTTATTAAACGTTGCTGAAATACAAAGGTTCTCTAAGGTAAGCCTCCTCTTTGTCTTATACCTTGTCCATGCATGAAACACTGTTTCACAAACAAGTCATTTCAGGTGACATTTCTGAACGTGGTGAGACGACTTACAAAGCATCAGGTCATTTGTAAAGGCACATATATAAACAATAATTTTTTTTTTAGAAAATTGTAAACTATGAAGAGAAAAATTTCAAAAAACAACATGTATTTAAAAAGGTATGTGTGTGTGTGTGTGTGTGTGTGTGTGTGTGTGTGTGTGTGTGTGTGTGTGTGTGTGTGGATCAACAGATCAGATGATGGCAGCAATGATCCAGGACAGCATGTTGCAGAGCCAAAAATATAAATATTCATCCCAGCCAACTTTACTTTCATGTTAATTCATTCTTTCATCAGTGAAGTTTCAACAACAATAACTCACTTTGTGTAAGAAAACAGTGACAGACTTACATACTTCACTCATGTTTCTTCTTCTTTGGTGTGTGCAGTACCAGATACCAAGTGTTCGTATCCAACCAAAAACCAACCAAAAGTATATGAGTAACAGAAAAATAAGTATAAAGAGCCACATGTATATTAAATTATTTGTATTAATGTACGTTCAATGCAATTAGTATATGATTAACAGAAAAATAAGTATTTTAGAGTGTTGTGTCTGACCTTAAATAATGCTTTAAAAATGGAAGAAACTATTTTTATACTTTTGTACAAGTATTTTTTTCACCCTAAAGTACATATTTTATTTTTCTTTTACTTGTATATGTATCCAGTTGAAAGTACATTAACAAAATTAGTCGTATTATGAATTTCATTTTTAATGTGTCAAAATATGCAAATGAGCCACATGTATATAAAATTAATTGTATTTGTGAAGTCCACAGAATAAGTAGAAAAAGAAAAGTTGGAAAAAACAGTAAAAGAAAAAATAATAAGTAATGTTCCAGCATTTTAGGAAAAACAGAAGACAAACACAAATCACAGTTTTCCAGCGATCTGTTTGATAACTGTAGCTTCATCAGTGGACACAGACACACGGCTCACTGCAGAGAGAAAGAAAGAGATTGCAATAAATACATTTATACATACATTTCTCCTAATGCTGCTATCATTGATATTACAAACTAGTTAACTTTTTGAATCAGCAAGAAATCAGTTAGTTATTTCGGTGTCAGTATTTTGCATGTTCATAGCTAACTATGTGATAACTGTTCAAGTAGAATGAGATGATGGAAAGTTATCTAGACAGCTACCAATCTAACATGGATGAACTCTTTCAGAGTCTGTGATACGGGGTTTTCTGTACATGGATACTCTAACTGCTAGATGCCAAGTTCTACCCAATGCACCTTTCAAAATATTTCTTACTTCATGGTGTTTGGTTTGTCTTTTAAGATTTATACTGTAAATGTCATGAGTCTTACCTCCATGTTGTGCTTCAGCTCTGAGTAGACAGTATCATCACCCACACTGGCCTTTTCTAGTGGGAATCAAGATATCCTGAATTAATCTCCTGAATAATTACAACTAATCGAAATTATTAAATAGAAAATGATCTGGATATTAAATCATACACAAGTAAAATACATTAGACCACAGCAGTGTTGAATTCTGGATTCTGATTGGTCAGAAGGTGTTGATTAATTTTCTATAACAGCAGCTCTGACAGTAGTGCAGCTGCAAATCACAGGTTTATATTAATGCCATTGTTTTGTTTGTTATCACTTCTATAGTAACAGATAATGTACATAAAGAAGATCATGTAAATAAACAGATTATGGGATTTGTTATTTTAAAAAATAATGAACCCATGTAATTGTTAATATGGAGTTTTCTTAATAAGTTTATTTAACATTTATGGAAGGAGTCTCCAGTGTCAGTGCTGTGTAACAGTCAGGAAATTTTCTGACATAGAGAAGTATTAAAGACAGAGGACTTTATGCTTTATCACTTTAAGAGAAAAAAGAGAAGCTGGTAAAGGAACGACTGTTTATATGTGCTGTAACACAAGTGATAAAAGGAACTAACTTTTGCAGAAATCCCACAACAATAAATGGATAAAAAGTGTGATGTGTCATTCTTTAATGAATTAAAGAGGCAAGTTGCTGTGGTAAAACACTTTGGGATGTGCTGTAATAGGAAAATAATCACCTTCAGGGTAGGAACTCTGAAGCAGTAACTCTGCTTCATCACACCACACTGTCATTGATTATTTTCCTCTAACAGCACAACAGAGTGTTTTATTCATTACATAAAACAAGAGTAGGGTGCAGGTGATCTATGACACAAAATAAAATTTCTTCATTTACTTTACCTTTTATTCTCTTTTCATTTTTCATTGGTTTTAGTTCAAGCTTAGCATAAGTCACATCACTAGCACCGGCTTCAGCATCAGCACCTGAAGTAGCAGAGAACAAAACCATCCTTTAGCCTTGTAATACATCAGTCATAACTCATAAACATAAACATAAGTCATTATCAGTCTCCTGCCAAAACCTCACTGAACTCTAGCTGCTTTTTTAGAGTAGATCTTTAAACTCTAGAGTTTATTTCCTTCAGCATCATTCAGCATGAGGCATCTTTTCAGTGTGTGATAACTTTATGATTACTGCTATGCAGAACACATCACTGACTTTTTAATGGAGCCTGTGATGGAACTGACTCACTGATCTGGAGGAAAATTACAGCTTATGAACTCAGATGTTTGGATGCAGATTGTTAATGTAATAAATGATTGAACGTGCTGAAGATTTCAAGTGTTATTTGCTCATTTTGGTTTTAATACATAATCCATGAACGCATTAAAAATACTCTACCATTGTTCCTGTTTGTCTTCTTTTTCTTCATGACCTGTGCGTAAGTGACTTCACTCTCAGCTGCAGCTTCACCTGAACACAGTGCAGTGTGTTAATCACTACAAGACACTTCTGTACTTTATTGTATAGAGTTAATCTATAGTTAAGTCTCCTAATGCAAGAGGAAATAAAGCTACCTGTTCTACTCGTATCTGCCTGATCCACAGCATCATAAATGTGTTCACTTTCTACTGAATTTGTCATAAATGCTACTGTAGATTACAAAATGGATTTCAAACTAATAAAACAACTGAATTTATTAAAAGCTGTTCATGTTTTGTATTAAAGAGATGATAATTTTACAATGAATTTCAATGAAAGATGTGACTTTCTATTCTTCTAATAAATGTAGAAATAAAGTGATTGAGACAGTGTCTGACCAGCCTGAAGTGGTGTGTGTCCTGACTGAGAGTCTTCAGCTCCTGACCGACTCTGATTCTGCTCTGATGTCTGATTGGTTTTCTGCTGCTTTCCTGTAGAGGGAGACAGAATAATTTGTGAGAATATGAAAAAAAATATTAACTGAAAAAAACGTCAAAAACTTTAAATTAAATACATATATTTTCTTTACAGTGAATTAGTTCTTAACTTTCATCACATTTTTCACCATATTTTCTGAAATAGATTTTTTTTTAAATGTGACTTTACAACAGGTTATGGGTTTATAATATAATAATATTAATGAATAATATGAATATGTTATTTACCACATTACAGTTAGTATATCTATATTTAGTATGTGCAAGTACTTTTTTATTTATGTTATTTATTTATTTATGTTATAATCTACATTGTATTTAATCTGTTTCTTACACTGTAATCAGGACAATATCTCAGACCATAATAATGGCTTAAGTCTGAAATATTTCAAATAAGATCTTTTCATCAACACTTTAAGTTATTCAAGTAACCTTTAGTTATTTTTCCACAATTATGTGATGCATCAAATTTTGCTTTATTCTTCAGAAATTCTTATTATATTATATTCTGATTATATAACATAGCTAAAGCAGTTGTCAGACCTTGTTTTCTTTTGTAGGACCACAGCAGGATCATTAAGATCAGTAAAGCGATGAACAAAAATCCCAAACCCACAGCCACTCCTACTGTTCCACCACCAGATCCAGAACCTGAGACTGAGGATAGAAAGAGAGCAGAATTTAAACATTTAAACACTGTGCATATAAACTGTGTTATTAAAAAGAGAATAAAATAAAAAGAAATTCTCACAAGGTTTCTCACGTCTGACTGAGAGCCAGCTTTTCAGTGACTCTCCTCTCTCTGGGTGTTTGCAGTGGTAGAAACCTTCATCTGACTTTGAGACAGTTCGGATGATCATCTCTCCTGTAGTCTGTGTCTGGAGAACTGATCCATCTTTATAGAAATCAGCTCGGAGGTTTGAGGAATTTGTGTAGCGATATAAACAGCATAGAGTCAGAGGATGTCCCTCAGTCACAGGATGGACAGGACTCTCCAGGATCACATCACCATCTAGAACACAGAAAATCACATTTACAGCTTAATATGACTCCATCTAGGAAATCCGGATAATATGTGTAGTTAATATAAAATGTTTTCTAAGTTATCTGTATATAGTGGTTTTTATATACTAAAAAACTACTTAAGCTGTGGAGTCTGTATTAGGGATGCATCAGTACAGAAACTGGCAGCAGGTATCAATTAAATGCTCATTTACTGGTCCTAGTAAAACTAGTATCTGAAGACTCACCATGCACTGTGATGTTGACAGGATTACTGTTTTCTCCAGATTCAGACTCACACCAGTAAACTCCAGTGTGTGATTTGGAGAGGAAGCTGATTTTACATGTAGATCCTGTAACTGATCCCCACCATGAACAATCTAACACTCCCTCACTGTGTGTGTATCGTCTCACTGTCCATCCAGTAGAGTTACTCTGGTCCTTACAGCTCAGTGAGAGAGAGTCATTAGTAAAGTGTTGAGTTCTGCTGGGATTGATGATCAGAGAGACTGGAGGAGATTCACCTTAAACACAGAAAAGCAGCACATGGTCTTATACATGATGTAAAGTCTTGACAATCCCAGGGTTTGTGCTGAGGAGCTACATGCCGCTAGATCAGCCAAACTACCTTCAGTCCTCATCCTCCTCGACCTTTCAGCAGCGTTCGACACAGTGAACCACAAGACTCTCTTGTCCACCCTCATGAGCCTAGGAATTCGGGGTGCAGCATGGCAATGGTTTGCTTCCTACCTGGAAGGACGGTCATATCAGGTAACATGGAGGGGATCCACATCTGCTCCCCGCAGACTCTCCACTGGTGTTCCACAAGGCTCAGTACTTGGTCCTCTCCTGTTCTCCCTTTATACCCGATCTCTTGGTGCTGTCATATCCTCACATGGGTTTTCATACCACTGCTATG
>CM040978.1:2605651-2648038 GCA_022985145.1 Pangasius djambal
AACTTACTGCACTGAGCTGCTTCCCAACACACACCATAATAGTAAAAAAAATGCTACTGTAGGTTATAAGGTATTTTCTCTGTTTGGAGTTTCACATTTTCTTCCTGAATGTCCTGGATGTTTTCCTGGCTGTCATGTGCTTATTCCTAGTGTTTGCAGAATAGACTCCAGATTCATAGCAACCATAACCAGCATAAAGCGGTTACTGAAGATGGATTCATGATTTTATGAGTCGATCACAGCACAGCTCCTACGTTTTTAGATTCTTCTCATGTGAGGAATATCAGTAGTGGTCCTGTGCAAAACTGCATATGTACGTATTCCTCCATTTGCACCCATTATATTCTTGTTACAGTTTTACTAGAGATAATGCAACCAGCTGCACAAGCATTCCATGCATTCATTTTTCTTACCGCTTATCCTGCACAGGGTTGTGGAGAGCCTGGAGCTTATCCCAGCAGACTTGGGGCACAAGGCAGGAGACACCCTGGATGCCAACCCATCGCAGGGCGCAACTGCACACCCATTCCCACACTATGGGCAATTTGGAAATGCCAATCAGCCTACAACTCATGCCTTTGGACAGAGGGAGGAAACCAGAGTGCCCGGAGGAAACCACTGGAGCATGGGAAAAAAAAAAAAAAAAACAGGGCACAATTAATTAGAATGATTTTACACTGATGCAGATGTTTAACCTGCAGCTGTTTTTTTTTTTTTGAACCATGCATTTGAGTTATTATCATATTAAAATATATGGATATCAAAAGCATTGAAAATAATGTAAACAGGATAACATTTGCAGGGGCTTTATTGCATAATTAACCTCTACTGAGATATTCACTTCATTTTGGAAGAGAGTGTGCGGCATGCTCCCTCATGATGCACAACTAATTATAAGTGTAACTAAAAAAAAGTTTGTACTGCTGAAGAGTTCGCATTAGACAGACAACCTGCCACACCTCCCATCTCTCTCTACTTAACACACTGTCTCCAACAGTTTCTACTTTGCAGTCTTACACTTCAATTTTCCTTTAATGTAAATATATGAATAAAATGTTTCTTTTAGTATGACCAACCACTGGCTTTGTAACAGCACAGGAAGTATTAGTGGAGTTATATTTGTCCAACCTTTTGTCACGTAAAGATGGCTTGGATAGATGCAAATGCAGTTAGGCAGTGTTTAATGGAGAGAACAGCAAACAAATCCAAAAACACAGGACATACTCAGATCCAGATGCTGAGGTCAGGCAATCAGCAAACATGAGATAATTGAGTCCAGGTGTGTGTGATCAGAAAGATGGTGATTGTGAATGTGGCAAAGTGTGTGTAATCTGGGAAATGGAGTCAGTGGTGGCCATGTTTGTAAGCCACGATGCAGGATGGGAAGTGGAGTTTACTGACTGAATTGACCTGTACAGAGATATCAGAGATTTTTATGATCCATGTATATTGTAAACTTTTGCTCGGCCCCCTCAAGCCAGTGCCTCCATTCCTCTAGGGCTAGTTTTATGTACAACAGTTCATGGTTTCCAATATCATAATTATGTTCAGTTGGGAATAACTTCATTGAATAGAAAGCGACAGGGTGTAGCTTGGGCTTCTCACCAAATCTCTGAGAGAGTATATGGAGCTGAAGACCCGTATGAAGCGACAATAAAAATCGGCAAAGCTGAGGAATCGCTGTAAGTCCTTGACTGTTTGGGGTGTAGGCCAGTCTATGACTGCAGCTACTTTGGCTTGGTCCATAGATACACCCTTGGGGCTAATGATGTAACCAAGGAACAAAATAATGTTTAGATGAAATGTAGACTTTTCCCCCTTGACAAACAGCTGGTGCTGGAGAACTTGAGGGACATGTTGAATATGAGTTTCTAGAGAGAGTGGATATACCAGAATGTCATCAATATAAGCTATGACAAATTTACCCAACATATCTCACAGAACATCATTTATGAGGCACTGGAAATAAGAGGGGGTGCGAGAGAGCCCATATGGCATAACACAGTATTCATAGTGGCCTGAGGCGGTGCTAAATGCAGTCTTCCATTCATCTCCCTTGCGTATGCGCACCAAGTTGTATGCACTCCAGAGATCCAATTTTGTGAAATACTGGGCTGAACAAAGTTGTTCCAGGGCTGCAGGGACCAAAGGAAGTGGGTAGCATTATTTAACTGTGCACTGGTTTAATGCTCTGTAGTCAATGCAGGGCTGGAGTCCCCCCCTTTTACTCCACAAAGAAAAAAACAGCTGATGCAGGAGCTATAGAAGGTCTGATGTACCTCTGTTGAAGAGCCTCCAGAATGTAATCATCCATAGCTTTCTGCTCAGTCAGATAGAGTGGGTAAATTCTGCCATGAGGAGTGGCTCCAGGGAGCACCTCGATGGCAGTATAGTAATAGTGTAATATACCAAGTAATAGTAACAGTATAGTGTTCCTAATAAAGTGGTCAGTGAAGGTATGTTCAGAAATCTTATCACTCTGAATAGTCATTTTGTCTCCAACTGGCCCTGCTGTGGAGACTCAAATGGTGATTTTTAGCTTGGCCAACTTTTGGCTTTAAAAGAGCTGAATGAGTGTCAGTGAATTTAAATTTGCCCACCATATCAACAGTTAAAAACTTAAGTGTTAGTTACTGCTTTCACATGTTCACCTTCACACCTCCTCCCCTTCTTCACTGCTGAAATTGCATCACTACATTAAAATAGAAAATAAACCACATCCACCAACTGGTCTCTGTTCTCATGCCTACAACACTGTCAATGCTCTGTGTGTGTACAGGACTAATGAGAAGTGTTTGTTTCTGCACAATTATTGCTCTTATTTTTGAAAAAGATAGGTAAATAATGATTAGTGATTATTTAGAAAAAAGTGCTGTGCATTAGTTTGAGACTAGTGTCTATTAGAGTGAACTTGCTGTACTGAGATTAGGTTAGGTTATAAGGCATTTTCTCCGTAAGTCTAGTTAATGCTAACATGGTTTTGTTAAAACCTTTCTGTGTACAGGAAACACCACCAGAGGCTCCCCACAGCAGCTAAAGACATTTCAGTTAGTCACAACCATGACTTCCATTGATGAAAGTACAAACACCATCCAGTCATTTTCTTTCAGCAGATTACTTGTACTCTTACTTGTTGAACTATCATAGTTACTGAGAGTAGTTACACATCAAACTAAACCCTTCTCATAACAGATATGGATCCACTGATCCACCTGAGCAGTCATGCTGAAGTACACACAATGTCCTAATCACACAATAAGCTCATCACTCAGGACATTCAGACTGCAGATGAACAATTTTACACCCCACCACTCACTCTAATGAAGACACAAAGAGAACATTTACTCACAGAGCATCACAGGGAGTGGACTGAGCTCCATCCTGTCTCTCTAATGACTCATTGATTGACAGAGCTGAAGCTTGTGTTAAAGCCTTACCACTTCCTGTGTTCTCACAGAGAGAGAGAGAGAGAGAGAGAGAGAGAGAGTATATATAATCTATATGCCACTTCTACATTTTAGTTGACACAGCTGTGGTCAGTCCTGTTCCCTTTTCACATTAAGACTGTTTTATGACTCACACTGTAAAACCTACAATGTAATGAGAGAGATGAAAATTAATGTATTCTTTATATTAAATGCTAATGCTCATTTTATTTACATTATTATTTGCAGGTAGGTATAGAGACTTTTCGCACATGTCGTCATATCCGGTAATGAACAGTAGTGTTCCTATTGTCACTTTGAACTGAAATGCATGAGTGACAGAGAATGTGAACTGCCTTTTAATGGTATATTCTGGCTTAAGGTAAGGAGTTAATTGTTCGCTACATTTTCCACCCTTAGCTAGCAACCTAGTGTGTTTAAGTTGCATTTGCTAATGAATACAATAGCGATAAACTAGTTACAGCTAGTGTTGGCATCAGTCAGGTCATGTTCTGGGCTCGATGAAAATGGTTTACTTTATAATATTATAATGTTGTCTCACTTATCTGAATGAATTATCATACACTCACTGTCTATTTCATTAGGAACACCTGTACATTTGCACATTCATACAGTTATCTAATCAGCAGCACAATGCAAAAGAATCTGTCAGAAAACCGGAGTCGGACCCAAATGCAGAATGCGGACAGAGATTCAACTTTAAGAGTCTTTAATGAGCACAACGGTTTACACAGTCAATGGCGGTAGAGTTTAGTCAAAGGACGTAGCAACAGGCAGATAAACAATAGCAGGTTCACAGTCTTTACTCACAAACAAAGAACTCAATATCTTCGCGATCTGTATGAAACAGATTACAGAGTCCCGTAGCGGTGGAGAAGCGCTAATGGCTGACCCACTAGCGGCAGCAGGGCTAATCTCCGTAGGCAGACAAATCCAAAGCAGCAGGCAGAAATCCAAGTGCAACAGTTCCAAATAATCCAAAAACCGACAAGCAGACAAACGATAACGCAGGGTCAAAACCGGGAAGAGTAACATGGGAAACAGGGGGATAGCTACTTGGGTACACGAGGTAAACTGAGGAGACCATCTGGCGATGAGCACATGCTGGTTGAGTCCTTATATAGTGCTGGAGATACAAAATGGCCACCGCAGGAAGTGCTCCTCCCAAAACGAGCCAACGAACAGGCTTGGACAGCCTTGATCTTGGACACATGGAACGTGGGATGGATAATGGTCCCACGAAGCGAGGAGCCAGTTTCCTGCAGGCCATCTTGTGAGGCAGGTCCCTGGTGGATAGCCACACTCTTTGGTTGGACCACATGGCATAGCTCCTAGAGTGTGAGGCGGGCTCTTCGCCAGGTCCTCTGGCCTCACTTGACGAATAAATGAAGAATACCTCCAACTCCTGAGTGGTGAAGAGTGGGGGCTGGTACCCGTAGGTGGCTTAGAATGGCGAGATGCCCGTGGCGGCTGATGGGAGTGAATTGTTTGCGTATTCTATCCAGACCAAATTCGCAGAGCAGGATGATGGGTCCTCGGAGAACAGAATGCGCAGCCCTGTCTCAAGCTCCTGGTTGAGTCATGTGTCAAGTCAAGTCAAGTGGAGTTTATTGTCATTCCAACCATATACAGCCAGTTAGTACATTGTGAAACAAAACAACGTTTTTCCAGGACCAAGGTGCTACATAAGACAAACACAGAACAACACAGAACTACAAGGGACTACATAAATTTATACATAAAGTGCACAAGTGCAAAAATGTGCAGACAGCGCAATACAGTACAATGACTACTGGGATAGACAATGCGCACAGTAAGTCCCAGTGCAGCGCCAACCAGTAGACAGTTATATTAGAAGTGAATCAGTGACAATAGTGCAAAGAGTACAATAACAGGACAACGGGACTGTTTGGCAGACAGCAGGAGGGTGAAGAGTGTGTGAGAGGGGTGTGTGGGGTCATCCACAATGCTGGTGGATTTGCGGATGCAGCGTGAGGTGTAAATGTCTGTGATGGAGGGAAGAGAGACCCCGATGATCTTCTTAGCTGTCCTCACTATCCACTGAAGGGTCTTGCGATCCGAGATGATGCAATTCCCAAATCAGGCAGTGATGCAGCTGCTCAGGATGCTCTTGATAGTCCATCTGTAGACCATGGTGATGATGGGGGGTGGGAGATGTGCTTTCCTCAGTCTTCTCAGAAAGTACAGGTGCTGCTGGGCTTTCTTTGCTAAGTAGCTGGTGTTGAGCAACCAGGTCAGGTTCTCCGCCTGGTGAACACCAAGAAATTTGGTGCTCTTGATGATGTTCGCGGAGGAGCCGCGGATGTTCAGTGGAGAGTGGTCACTCCTTGCTCTCCTGAAGTCAAGAATCATTTTTTAAAATTTTGTCCACATTTAGAGACAGGTTGTTGGCTCTGCACCAGTCCGTTAGCCGCTGCACCTCCTCTCTGTATGCTGACTCATCGTTCTGGCTGATGAGACCCACCACGGTCGTGTCATTGGTGAACTTGATGTGATTTGAGCTGGGTGTTGGTGCACAGTCGTGAGTCAGAGTGAACAGCAATGGACTGAGCACACAGTCCTGGGGGGCCCCAGCGCTCAGTGTGGTGGTGTTGGAGATGCTGTCCATGATCTGGACTGACTGAGTCCCAGTCAGGAAGTCTAGGATCCAGTTGCAGAGGGAGGTGTTCAGGCCTAGCAGGTTTAGCTTTCCAATCAGGTGCTGAGGAATGGTTGTGTTGAATGCTGAACTGAAGTCTAAGAACAGCATTTGAAGATGTGTCTTTTTTTTTCAGGTGGGTGAAGGCCAGATGGAAGGTGGTGGTGATGGCATCATCCATTGAGCAGTTGGGACGATATGCAAATTGCAGGAGATCCAGTGGGGGAGAAGGGGGGTTCTTGATGTGCCTCATGATGAGCCTCCCGAAGCACTTCATGATGAGTGTGAGCGCAATGGGATGGTAAACGTTGAGGCAGGACACTGAAGACTTCTTCGGCATGGGGATGATGGCGCTGCCGAGGGAGGTGTAGCATATGTCTGTGAAAACTCTGCCAGGAATGTTGTCTGTGCATGTGTGCGCTTTGCCTCTCTGACTGCCCGGCCCTTGCTGTTCTTAGGGCCAGCAAAGCCCTTGTCACCTGCTCTGAAGGTGGAGTCTTGGGTCCTCAGCAGCGCACCAACCTCTGTAGTCATCCACGGCTTCTGGTTGGAGCATGCAGTGATCTTGGAGACAGTGATGTCATCAATGCATTTGCTGATATAGCTGGTCACTGATGCCATGTATTCCTCCAAGTTAAATTCGCTGTCGGTTGCCACTTCCCTGCACATGTGCCAGTGTGCTCCATGCAGTCCTGAAGACCAGAGATCCTGCTGGCCAGGTTTTCACCTGTTTCACAACCAGTTTGGAGCGTCTGAAGAGCGGTCTGTATGCTGGGATTAGCATACCAGAAATCTGGTCTGAGTAGGCGAGATGGGGGCGGGCTCCGCTCGGCACGTGCCGGGGATGTTTGTATAAACAAAATCCAGCATGTTCTGTCCTCTCATTGTAAAGTCCAAATGCTGATGGAACTTAGGGAGCACTGACTTGAGATTTGCATGGTTGAAATCTCCGGCAACAATAAACAGTCTGTCAGGGTGTGAATTTTGCAGCTTGCTAATAGCCCCATACAGTTAATTGAGTGCCTCCTTAGCATTAGCACTGGGGGGAATGTACACTCTGATTATAAGGACAGTTGCTCCGATGTCCATGTGGTGTTAAAAAGTCAGGCTAAAAACAAAAATAGCAATATTTTGGATCTGGAGTGGCCGCTGCGTGCTACTGCCGCACTGCCATCTTGGATCAATTGGTGATTGTGAATGTGGCAAAGTGTGTGTAATCTGGGAAATGGAGTCAGTGGTGGCCATGTTTGTAAGCCACGATGCAGGATGGGAAGTGGAGTTTACTGACTGAGTTGACCTGTACAGAGATATCAGAGATTTTTATGATCCATGTATATTGTAAACCTTTGCTCGGCCCCCTCAAGCCAGTGCCTCCATTCCTCTAGGACTAGTTTTATGGCCAACAGTTCATGGTTTCCAATATCATAATTGTGTTCAAATCTCTGAGAGAGTATAGCCCCCACCCCGGTCACTGAGGCATCGACCTCCACCACAAATGGTTTGGAAGCTTCAGGATTTTTAAGGATAGGGGCTTTGTTGAAGGCAGTCTTTAACTGTCGCAGAGCTTGGTCTGCTGCAGGGGTCCATGCTAGGCATTTGGATCCACCTTGGAGTAGTGTGGTGCAGGGATGGGTTATGGTGCTGATGACCCGTAGGAAGCGACAATAAAAATCGGCAAAGCTGAGGAATCGCTGTAAGTCCTTGACTGTTTGGGGTGTAGGCCAGTCTATGACTGCAGCTACTTTGGCTTGGTCCATATGTACGCCCTTGGGGCTAATGATGTAACCAAGGAACAAAATAGTGTTTAGATGAAATGCAGACTTTTCCCCCTTGACAAACAGCTGGTGCTGGAGAACTTGAGGGACATGTTGAATATGAGTTTCAAGAGAGAGTGGATATACCAGAATGTCATCAATATAAGCTATGACAAATTTACCCAACATATCTCACAGAACATCATTTATGAGGCACTGGAAATAAGAGGGGGTGCGAGAGAGCCCATATGGCATAACACAGTATTCATAGTGGCCTGAGGCGGTGCTAAATGCGGTCTTCCATTCATCTCCCTTGCGTATGCGCACCAAGTTGTATGCACTCCAGAGATCCAATTTTGTGAAATACTGGGCTGAACAAAGTTGTTCCAGGGCTGCAGGGACCAAAGGAAGTGGGTAGCATTGTTTAACTGTGCACTGGTTTAATGCTCTGTAGCCAATGTAGGGCTGGAGTCCCCCCTTTTACTCCACAAAGAAAAAACAGCTGATGCAGGAGCTATAGAAGGTCTGATGTACCTCTGTTGAAGAGCCTCCAGAATGTAATCATCCATAGCTTTCTGCTCAGTCAGATAGAGTGGGTAAATTCTGCCATGAGGAGTGGCTCCAGGGAGCACCTCGATGGCAGTATAGTAATAGTGTAATATACCAAGTAATAGTAACAGTATAGTGTTCTTAATAAAGTGGTCAGTGAAGGTATGTTCAGAAATCTTATCACTCTGAATAGTCATTTTGTCTCCAACTGGCCCTGCTGTGGAGACTCAAATGGTGATTTTTAGCTTGGCCAACTTTTGGCTTTAAAAGAGCTCAATGAGTGTCAGTGAATTTAAATTTGCCCACCATATCAACAGTTAAAAACTTAAGTGTTAGTTACTGCTTTCACACGTTCACCTTCACACCTCCTCCCCTTCTTCACTGCTGAAATTGCATCACTACATTAAAATAGAAAATAAACCACATCCACCAACTGGTCTCTGTTCTCACGCCTACAAAACTGTCAATGCTGTGTGTGTGTACAGGACTAATGAGAAGTGTTTGTTTCTGCACAATTATTGCTCTTATTTTTGAAAAAGATAGGTAAATAATGATTAGTGATTATTTAGAAAAAAGTGCTGTGCATTAGTTTGAGACTAGTGTCTATTAGAGTGAACTTGCTGTACTGAGATTAGGTTAGGTTATAAGGCATTTTCTCCGTAAGTCTAGTTAATGCTAACATGGTTTTGTTAAAACCTTTCTGTGTACAGGAAACACCACCAGAGGCTCCCCACAGCAGCTAAAGACATTTCAGTTAGTCACAACCATGACTTCCATTGATGAAAGTACAAACACCATCCAGTCATTTTCTTTCAGCAGATTACTTGTACCCTTACTTGTTGAACTATCATAGTTACTGAGAGTAGTTACACATCAAACTAAACCCTTCTCATAACAGATATGGATCCACTGATCCACCTGAGCAGTCATGCTGAAGTACACACAATGTCCTAATCACACAATAAGCTCATCACTCAGGACATTCAGACTGCAGATAAACAACTTTATACCCCACCACTCACTCTAATGAAGACACAAAGAGAACATTTACTCACAGAGCATCACAGGGAGTGGACTGAGCTCCATCCTGTCTCTCTAATGACTCATTGATTGACTGAAGCTTGTGTTAAAGCCTTACCACTTCCTGTGTTCTCACACACACACACAGAGAGAGAGAGAGAGAGAGAGAAAGAGTCCTGTTCCCTTTTCACATTAAGACTGTTTCATGACTCACACTGTAAAGCCTACAATGTAATGAGAGAGATGAAAATTAATGTATTCTTTATTTTAAATGCTAATGCCCATTTTATTTACATTATTATTTGCAGGTAGGTATAGAGACTTTTCGCACGTGTCGTCATATCCGGTAATGAACAGTAGTGTTCCTGTTGTCACTTTGAACTGCCTTTTAATGGTATATTCTGGCTTAAGTTAAGGAGTTAATTGTTCGCTACATTTTCCACCCTTAGCTAGCAAGCTGGTGTGTTTAAGTTGCATTTGCTAATGAATACAATAGCGATAAACTAGTTATAGCTAATGTTGGCATCAATCAGGTCATGTTCTGGGCTCGATGAAAATGGTTTACTTTATAATATTATAATGTTGTCTCACTTATCTGAATGAATTATCATACACTCACTGTCTATTTTATTAGGAACACCTGTACATTTGCACATTCATACAGTTATCTAATCAGCCAATCATGTGGCAGCAGCACAATGCAAAAGAATCTGTCAGAAAACCGGAGTCGGACCCAAATGCAGAATGCGGACAGAGAATCAACTTTAAGAGTCTTTAATGAGCACAACGGTTTACACAGTCAATGGCGGTAGAGTTTAGGCAAAGGACGAAGCAACAGGCAGATAAACAATAGCAGGTTCACAGTCTTTACTCACAAACAGGGAACTCAATATCCTCGCGAACTGCATGAAACAGATTACAGTCCCGTAGCGGTGGAGATGCGCTGATGGCTGACCCACAAGCGGCAGCAGGGCTAATCTCCGTAGGCAGACAAATCCAAAGCAGCAGGCAGAAATCCAAGTGCAACAGTTCCAAATAATCCAAAAACCGACAGGCAGACAAATGATAACGCAGGGCAGACTCAACAGAAGTACCGAAGACCGGCAGGGTCAAAACCGGGAAGACTAACACGGGAAATAGGGGGATAGCTACTTGTGTACACGAGGTAAACTGAGGAGACCATCTGGCGATGAGCACATGCTGGTTGAGGCCTTATATAGTGCTGGAGATACAAAATGGCCACCGCGGGAAATGCTCCTCCCAAAATGAGCCAATGAGCTTGGACAGCCTTGATCTTGGACACATGGAACGTGGGATGGATAATGGTCCCACGAAGCGAGGAGTCAGTTTCCTGCAGGCCATCTTGTGAGGCAGGTCCCTGGTGGATAGCCACACTCTTTGTTTGGACCACATGGCATAGCTCCTGGAGTGTGAGGCGGGCTCTTCGCCAGGTCCGCCGGCCTCGCTTGAGGAAGGCCAGGGCCAAGGGTACGGATGCCTCCAACTCCTGAGTGGTGAAGAGTGGGGGCTGGTACCCGTAGGCGGCTTGGAATGGCGAGATGCCTGTGGCGGCTGATGAGAGTGAGTTGTTTGTGTATTCTATCCAGACCAAATTCGCAGACCAGGATGATGGGTCCTCGGAGAACAGAATGTGCAGCCCTGTTTCGAGCTCCTGGTTGAGTCATGTGTCAAGTCAAGTGGAGTTTGTCGTCATTCCAACCATATACAGCCAGTTAGTACATGGTGAAACAAAATTGGATCGATTGTAGACATATCAGTGCTTGAAGTGGCTGGCAGGGCAGAGGAGGACGCAGAAGAGTGGAAGAAGCAGTAGGGTGAATTCTGGCTGCAGTTGTTGAGATCTTCTAGAAATGAGGTCAAGGTAGGATCATTGCTTAGGTCCTCCTCAAATCCTTCATCCTCCTGCTCATCCACATTAACTTCCAGCAGCTGGTCTATTGCCTCAGGATCTGGGTCTACCCTCTGAAGAGGCTGTTCAGTCTGAGCGAGTGTGTAGTCCACTCTGATAAGCTCCCCTAAAGAAAACAGAATTTGCATTACTAAACTAATTATGGTAGACCTGAGGTCATTAAATGTTTTACTCCACAATGAGAGTCTTACCTGTGTAGGGGGCCAGAAACTAGGAATGTATTTCCTCCCAAACTCCTTCAGTCTGTTTGTGTTTATACAGTGCACCACCTCCCCTGCATAGGTGAGGAGAGAGGATGGCTTGGTGGCCAAGGTAGGTTGAGGTAGGTTGGCCAAGGTTCCACCTGTTCAGGTCTTCCAGGAGATAGAGCAGAAAATTTGTGTTTGTACTGTTTCCTGTTAAGAATAAGGCCATGAAATGGAGATTGTAAGCAGGCATATTAAGTGCAGAGTGAATTCTTTGCAAATAAAAATTGTGGTTTTATAGTTCTTTTAATGAATGCATTAGTATGATTGTATTGTATTGTATTGTAATGTATTTGATATACAGAACAGTGAAATGCCAAAAATCCACAAACCTGGAATGAACCATTGCATGTGGCAGTGGAAAGACTCAAGTGATATTGAGCCCCTAGTGCACCTGTGCCTGGCTACAGCCTGCCTGCTGTAGAGAGACACACTCGGCACATCCCGGATGCACTTCACCCATAAGGTCTCTCCCTTTTTCCTCTTTCAGCTCCTGCAGTAGGTGGTCAATAGGGTGGACTGTGGTCTCCACTCCATGAGTCCTCCGACGGCAGTAGATGGCCAGCTCCTTCTTTGAAATTCACTTGTTAACCAAGTCATCAGTGATAAGAGGCAGCCTTTCCTTCTCTAGCTGCTCTCTCCTTGCCTGACGCAAAAGAGCAATGTCTTCCGGGTCCCACTCAAAGATGCAGGCCGACAGATGTGCCATGAAGGCTGGATAGAGGGGATGAGCATCAGTAGTGCACCCTGTCACCAATCACCGCATAAAGTGCCAGATGTCCAGCCTGATGTTCAGGTTATGCCATCCTCCAAACCTGGTCTGCAGCTTGCTCAGCTGCTTCTCTACACAGCAGTCAGAATCCACATATAGCAGCACTGGAGGAGCCATCCCTGCCTGCTGGAATCTGCTGACCAGGCCTGACACCATGAAGTCCAGAACTGGGCTTTTCTGGGCAGTCAGGACACTGACTATCTTGTCCTCTCTCATTGGCAACAGAGGACGGCCACTGTGCAGTGCTGTAGGCATGGCCAGCCAGCTTCTTTGTGATCTGCAATCACAAACAATATTCACACCAAGCATTAATAACAATACATTCCATAGCGCACACACAAATGCAATGCTTAACAAAAAGTAATGTGTCCAGTCAAAAAGTGTGAACCAACTAATTCCTACCTTTTTTGGTGAATCCATTTTTAAAATGGTCCCAAATATTGAGGTGATGCTGGCCTTAACGTGTGATGCTGGCTCATGATGTCCTTCCCATAAATGGTCAACAGCCACTTGCTGGTAGGCACTTCAATGGGTTCTGGAGGCTCCTGAAAAGCAACAGGGAGGGAGCTAGGGCGGTCAGCAAAGACACTGCACTCCTCCATGTAGTGTGCCAAGCGGTGAAGCCACTGCTCCCCATGATTATCCTTTAGCTGTTTGGCAAGTCTGGTGGGGCAATTTCCAAGGGTCCTCTCCCTCAGCAGGCATATGACATAAATGTCACATGCATACCTTTTAAATACCAGAGTAGATTTGGTTCAATTACTTATGCTATATCTATATAAAAATACCATAAATATATGCATTTTACATGCAAGATAAAATGTTGTTAAATGATTAAATGGCCAGTACAATGAACAATTATTATTTACTGAAACAAGATTCTGTATCAAGTGTGTAGATTGTGTCTTACCTGTATGTCAAGATTGGGCAGAACAGTGTCCAGTGGGGCAAATCAAGCTGGTTCAGGGCAGTAGGGCTGGTGGAAATGTAATTCAGATGACATGCAGTACACCTGAGTGTCTCTGTCACCATCAAGTAATACCTCTCGTTGTCCAGCATCCTATGGATGCCATAGCCAGTCAGCTGCTTCCCACAGACAGGACAAAACAGCCTGACCTTCCACAGGTGGTAGAGCATCCACACCAGGAGCCTGTGTGTGAAGAACTGCTCTGGTAATGGAGCCTGGTAATGGAGGCTCAAACCAGAGCTTCAAGTGTGGCCAAAGTCTGCCAGCATGAAAGAGTGTAGAGGCAATCCACCGCTGATCTTGTAAGGGGATTGTCTTTCTCTTTTAAGGTGTCAGAGAAGAAACAGACCATCATCAGGAATTGGCTGGCACACCACTGGGAGCAGCAGTGGTAATCAGATCTCTCTAAAGGAAAAAAAAATATTCAGATGTAGCATTAATAATGCAAGTTTTTTTCTGTTTGCATAGATAACATGCAAAATACAACTATATATATATGCTGCCTATGCCAAGAAGGTGATGTGGTGGAGAGATGAGAACTCAGACTCTGAAGAACTTAGACACTCTCACAGGAGAAAGGAAAAGAGCTGGCTTTCAAGGTGGAGGAAGGAGAAGAGCTGGCGGTCAAGTTGGAGGAAGGAGAAGGGCTGGCACTGTCAGACAATGGGGAGGAGGCTGATGAGGGCTGTAAGGAAACACATTGCGTTTTAGCCTACTAAACATCATCATCTTCTTTCGGCTTTTCCCTTCAGGGGTTGCCACAGCGAATCATCACTCTCCACCTATCCCTATCTTCTGCATCCTCACAGCGTACTAAACATAACCAGACAATAAACATGCTGTTCTTTTAAAGGTCTTTTAAATTATCTTTTTACTGCCTGATGCCTCCATGGTATGTTTGCTAGGCTTGGCTGCAGCACTGTGGCTCCCTCCAAACCATGCTTCAAACCAGATTTGTGTTTCTGTAAACCGGTTTACAGAAAAATATAACTTTAAAATCATACAGGACAAATGTTTTATTTAGGTGACAATTGACCCCCACATGTGGCTGACTCAATTCCTCACACATCTCTGTTAAACCCTGCTAGATAACTTCTTCATAAGTGCACTTCTTCCCAGTCCTGGCAGAGGGATTATGATAGTCAGATTTAGGGGTTTTAAATCAAGGCTGCATCTAAATCAAGGTTACATAAACACAATCTACACAATTGGGGAGAATTTTTGCTAGGTGTCTGCAGTGAGGAACATCACACTCTTCTTCCAAGGGAAAATTGCAGCATGGCCATTTTCATGCATTGTACTGTATAAATAAACATTTATTCTCTTTTGTTACCATATTACTTGTGTATGAGATTTTAAAACTCTGGTCTTTTGAAAAGAACAGCTGGCTGTTAGATGTCATTAGCTTGTGTTATGCGAAATTCAGGGCTCAAGTAAAGCTTGACATGCTCCGACCCCCAACTCATCTCCAGCTCCATTGAGCTTACATATATCATCATAGCAGACACAAAAATTAATTAATGTAGCTTAATATTCACAGTTGTTAAAGTGTAACGGGCCCCTTTTGGAACCCTCTTTGACAGAGCTTGCTATAGCAACCATTGCAATCTGCTTTTGCTTTGCTGTGCACATGGATTAAAACTAGAAAAACTAGAAAAAATATTATATTCACACCTTGCTGAGCAAATCTAGGCTCATAATAATAGACAAATTCTTGCTCACCATTAGGCATGCACACTGTAAATAATCAGCAGAAAAAAAGAATAAAACATTTGCCATACTAAAAAAAATACAGCCTAGAAGACTGTGACTAGACTATGAGCACTGTGTTGGTTCAGGCTAGGTTGGACCACTATGGGGCATCCATTCAGAGATGATGAAGGATTCAATAAGTGAACATCAACCACCACACTGATATTCCCTCAACGTCCCTTTATTGCTGGCATAATAAGTGTGTGTGTGTGTGTGTGTGTGGTTCTATAAACAACAATATACACAACTACCTGTAACACCTGTAGATCAAATAATAAATGCAATACTAGGTCTGACAAATACAAATTAGCTAGCAAATATATTCTTAGTAGACATAATTACTATACTCCCATATTCCCATATATTACTATATAACATTCAACAATCTAATGACAAATACCCGAAGAAGTAACAAACTACAACACTAAATGCTTAAAACATTGTGAGGAACCAGACGTGGAAGCAGTTTCTGAATCCATGTGCGGAGAGTGTATTAAACAGAAACAGCAAATAACTCCAAACAATGAGGCAAAGAGGCGTGGTCGTTGAGTCAGGCAAGAGTCCGGTAAAATGAGAGGCAGTCCAACCAGGCAAACAAAACAAAGCATAAATCCAAAAGACGAGATCCAGAAGTCAGGCACAATGATCATGAAACAAGTATCAAATAATAGGCAATGAAAAAACGCTCAGTAAGGCAGTGGTAAGCTGGCAATATTTCACAATGAATACAGGTGAGCTAGGCCCTGAAATACATGTGCCAAACAGGAAGTAGGCATAGAAGAAGAAGTATATCAGTATTCGGGAGAGGGCTCCCTCTGGTGGACGGCTGAATGGATATCAGTCTCAGTTGTTACAAACGTGTGGATTATTGCATGCTATCATGCATACTCACTGAAGACTACACCTCATATCCAAGTGAATTAGCAAAACATTTGCAAGAAAATGTTACACAATCATATATAACAACATATTGCCTGATTACCTATAACTAAATATAAACATATATTAAAAAATTACAAGGTAAATCTAGTAAATCTACTCAGACCATTAATGTGCAAATAAGTAACTCATAAATTGCCTCAGAATATCTCAACAACCAAAGCTTGACTCTTACTGGCAGATGCACGCATGCAAATGCTGACTGAATGGTATTAATGTCTCAAATATTCACAATAAACTAACAACGAAAAATCGTTGTACCTACCTGGAACTAATGATGTATAATGAGCATTAGAATTTAATATAAATAAAACATAAATTTTCATAAATAATACCCCAACAAAAGTGTATAGACATTTTTACACAAATTAACCTGGTCAATGAACAAATGAAAAAGTAAATAAATAAATAAATAAATCTCTGCCCCTTTTAAATTCTGTTAAGTGAATGATCACTGCTTTAACTTCATCAAAATTAAAACAGATGTGTACAGAATAAAAGAATAAAAGTTACAGGATCCTCTCTCTCTCTCTCTCTGTATGTGTAAGCACACAGGAAGAAGGTTCACTGCATTAGCAAAACTGTACTGAAAATTGATAAGAGGTATTTAAACAGTTCTTTTTAAATCTATTACAATATGGATAAGGTCAGGATTAAAAATATACTGCAGTTACCAGTAGAGTGCATCAAATTCCTTTTAGTTTCACTTTTAAATTGCAGGCCACCACCAGTCTGGCCACACTTCTTTACCCTCTCTTTCCACACTGCAGAAAATGTCATGCATGAACATGACACTAAAATAGCAGCTACATCTGTCCCTTCCTCTCTCTCTTTCTCTCTCACTCTCTCTCTCACACACACACTCTCTCTGTAAGAACACAGGAAGTGGTAAGGCTTTAACACACACCTCTGCTCTGTCAGTCAGTCAGTCATTAGAGAGACAGGATGGAGCTCAGTCCACTCCCTGTGATGCTCTGTGAGTAAATGTTCTCTTTGTGTCTTCATTAGAGTGAGTGGTGGGGTATAAAGTTGTTCATCTGCAACCTCTCATGATCATTTGATCTGCTAAAAGAAAATGACTGGATGGTGTTTGTATTTTCATCAATGAAAGTCATGGTTGTGACTAACTGAAATGTCTTTAGCTGCTGTGGTGAGACTCTGGTGGTCTTTCCTGTGAACAGAAAGGTTTTAACAAAACCATGTTAACATTAAATAGACTGAGAAAATGCCTTACAACTTACATTTCCAGTTTTGTTACTATTATGATCTGTGCAGGGAAACATCTCAGTACAGCAAATTCACTCTAAAACACACCATCAAACTAATGCACAGCACTTTTTTTTATTAAATTAAATTCTTAAATAATCACTAATCATTGTTTACCTATCTGTGTTAAAAATAAGAGCAATAACTGTGCAGAAACAAACACTTCTCATTAGTCCTGTACACACACAGAGCAGCGTCAGTGTTAGAGGCCTGAGAGCAGAGACCAGGTCACGGATGTGGTTTAGTTTCTATGTTAATGTAGTGGTGCAAATTCAGCAGGGGAGAAGGTGTGAAATTGAACGTGTGAAAGCAATAACAAACACATAACTTTTTAACTGTTGATATGCTGGGTAATTTTAACTCCACTAACACTGATTGAGCTGAAAATCACCATTTTGTTCATATTTGCACATTAAAGGAAAATTGAAGCCAGAATCTCCAAGCAGGGCCAACCCTAACCCTAGTTAGAGACAAAAGGACAATTCTGAAAGGACACACGGCATGTGCTTTGTGACATGGTGCATTTAATGTTGGTTAGTCATGATAAGATGGTAAATTGGAAACAATTGTAAAATGTAAATTGTAAAACAAATTGTAAATGGTAAACAATGCTTGATTGGTATTAAGGGACACAATGTGTGAGATGAAAACATTCCTAGATCATCACGAGCAGCCTGAATTGTTCACATAAGGCAGGTTGGGGCCATGGATTCATGCTTTTGACACTAAATTCTGACTCTATCGTCTGAATCATTCAGCAGAAATATTTAACTGTCCAATTTGCATGAGTGTGTGCCCACTCTAGCCTCAGATTCCTGTTCTTGGCTGACAAGAGTGGAACCCAATGTGGCCTTCAGTTGTTGTGGCCCATCTGCCTCAAGGTTTGATGTCTTGTGTGTTCTGAATTGCTTTTTTTGTTCACTATGGTTTTTAAAAGTGATTGTTTGAGATATCTTAGCCTTTCTGTCAGCTCAACCTAGTTTGGCCATCCTCCTCTAACTTCTCTCATCAGTAAGACACTTCCACCTGCTGATGAATGTTTCTCCCCCACACCATTCTGTGTAAACTCTAGAGACTGCATGAGAATCCCAAAAGATACTATCACCACCAACAACCGTATCACAAAGTAACTGAAATTATATTTTCCCCATTCTGATGTTTGATGTGAACATTTACTGATGATCTTGACCTGTATCGAGGGTTGTTGCTAGTAGGTTGAAAGGTGGTGACAAAAAAAGTTTTGGTCCATTGTCAAGGCGAGGTGCCATGAATTGAGTGCATACAATGTGATTTGCGAGTGCGGAGCAGTGAATTGAGCAGAGAAGCTTCCCTCCATTGTCTACCTACAGGCCTACAGGCTTTAGAGTAATCCTGTAATATACAGTTAAGAGTCAACAACATAAATTCATCCAGTGTACAGCCTAGCAGCTCTTTTTGAGTGGTTTTAGACAAAGCTTTGTTCAGCTGTGTTTGAGGTAATATCATTAACCAGGTTTGACAGGATTCGGCAAAATTTCCAGCCCAAATACATCTCAAGAGCCACACAAAAGAACTGAAACTAGCTCAAAAATTAGGGCATTGAAAAAGAGAGATATTTTTCCTCTATTTCTCAGCCTTTGCTTGGGGAAACAAGTATTTCACACACATTTCTGATATACAGAAAATATCCACTCCTTAATCCTCCTTTCCCTCTCCCAATCTTTGCAATTTATCTTACATCACTGTCTGCACTTATACTGCTGAAAATCTTTGCTGAAATTTATTCAATTTATTTCCAATGATTTCAAATAAAACAAGGTCATCTAAGTAACCCAATCTGGCAACCATGCCATTAACTATGTGCTGCTCCTCCTCCAAACAGAAGCTAAGTGGCTGTCATTGCACATCTAAAAAGGTGAGCAAATGGAACGTTGGCTTATATTTGTCAAATAGAGACACTTTTTAAATAGTTGGATACTTAAAATAGGTAATAGGTAATCAACTGAAAATGTATAGGGCTGTGAATGAGGATTTTATGAAGATTAATATTTCTGGACAGCTGACATAAATCACCTGCCCCATGGGTGAGCTGTCACTGTCTGTAACTTCCCTAAATGCCCTGGAAGCATTGCTTCTCACACATCCTTTGAAACATCATCTATATTTTATTGTTCTGTGTTTTAAACTCGGCCAATGCTTGGTTTCATTTTCTTTTGGTGGAAGACCATAGAAAAGAGTATGTGCTTCCTGGAGTGTCTTTATACTGAAGAAAAACTGCAAAAACACTATAGTGTTCTGTAGTGTTCTTTTTCACTACTGTTCATTTTATAGAGGGTAACGTTTCCAGATGTGTGTAATAGGGGGGCAGTTGTGGCCTAATGGTTAGAGAGTTGGACTTGCAACCTGAAGGTGAACCTGAAGGTCATGGGTTTGAGTCTCAGGCCGGCAGGAAATTGTAGGTGGGGGGAGTGAATGGCCAGCGCTCTCTTCCACCCTCAATACCATGACTGAGGTGAGTCCCTTGAGCAAGGCACTGATCTCAACTGCTCCCCGGGCACCGCAGCAAAAAAGGCTGCTCACTGCACATGGTGTGTGTGTGCACTTGGATGGGTTAAATCCAAGTATGGGTCACTTCACTTCACTAATTAAAGAAGATACATATGCTTTAATCGGCAATGAAGCTCCTACAAATTTTCTCCTGTTGATAATAATAAATATAGTCACAAGCAGCATTCATCAGGGTCCAAGCATCTTCACCACCCTCCACTCCCCACCCATTTGGCCATTTTTTGACAAGTTACATAGAACAAATTAAAGTCCATAGATGAACATACTTATCAGTTTTCTTTTGAGGATTGTTCAATATTAAATAGATAAAATATCTGCTAAAAGCCAATTCAATGAAGGTGTCCATGTTTTGGAAGTAACCCAGTGGTAATTAAAATCCAGTTACACAACTGCAGAATGATGTAGCACACCTAATTTCAGCTTAATCAAACTTTCCTGAGAATTGGATTGGATTGGCATGTGGAGGTCATGTTTACAAATCTCAAAGTTTTAATAAGGACTAATTATTGAGGACTCTGCTGAGTTATTGACACCAATTTTGTGAACATAAGACAAAAATCCTAGGGCTAGTTTGCAAAAATATATTTCCTATATTATGCAAATTATTAGAAATTTGAGATGGTGTGTTACGATCACCAGCTGGAGTGCCCATGAACTCCACTAGAGGGCACTCCACCCTGGACTCTTGCCTTTGTCTTCTGGACTCCATTTCCCATGTGTTCCTTGCTCCTCATGTGATCTTGTCATGTGCTACCTTTGTCTGTGTTATGTCCTGATTGGTTCCTTGGGTTCATGTGTCTTGTTTTCATTGGTTGGTTTTCTGTTTAAAAGTTGCTCACACCTGCTCCTAGGTTGCTGATTATTGTTTGGTTGTTCGTGTTATGTGTTTGTGTTCTCCAAGTTTCCTAGTTTCCGTGTTGCCTAGTTTACCTAATAAAGGGTTCAGTGAGTGAATATTATTTCAGGATATTTTCAGCATCTTTCTTTTAGGATTAGGATTTGTGAGGTCAGGGAGCCTAAAATGTGCTGTTTTCTTTAATAGAGCTAAATCATCTTCATGTTTACATGTTCTCTGTTCCTGTTCCCTTTTAGTGCTGATTTCACTTATACCAGTGGCATATGATCAAGGTAATTTATATAGTTTATCCTTTATATTGTGGTTTTATTTATTTATTCATTTATTTTTTAATTTGGCATCAAAGCAATTACAGTATTTTGGGGCCATGTTTTGTCAGTATTTTACACTGTATGTTTCATTTAGTGACTCATCAATACTAATACTGGTATTTGGTAAATTGGTCTGTTACCATTTTCAAACACTTGTATTTGCAAAAAAAAAAAAGCTCTAATACCAACATCAAGTATCACATGATACTATGTGAAGTAAGTGTAGTGTGCAATGACAGCAATTAAAGCAAAGCAGACAGCAAACTGCTCTGGGAAAATATCAAGAGGACACCTTATGGTGTAATTTTTTATTTATTTATTTTTATACAGACAAATCTTTTCCATTGTTTATGATTCGGAAATAAAAAAAATGAACTCTCTTCAGTCATATTTTTTCTTCATTCAGTCATTTTCAATATTCTGAGGATCGAATGAAAATCATGGAGCCAGTATTGTGACTTGAACTGAATTGTAACAAGAATGTATCTTTAGTTTAAAGGTTAAAAATAAATGTTTACTTAAACACAAAAACACAGTAAATCTGAACACACAAAAAATCTACTGCTTTTGTTGTAAAGTGAAAAGCAGCTCTGACACCATCATTTCATACCAACAGTAAAACCAACTTTAAGAGTGAAGCCTCAGAACTCAATCTACACTGGAGATACCATCACTCTGAGCTGTGAGTCAAGTGGATTCAGTTTTCTCTTTTACAGAAATAATCAGCAGTTACAGCTTCTGAACAGCAAACATGCATACACCAACACACTCAAAGTGAAAGTTGATACTGCTGGAGAAACAGTGTACAAGTGTTGCGCACGCAGGAGAAACTACTACACAAAGTACTACTACTATTATGACTACACAGATCTCAGTAATCCTGTCAAGATTACAGTGAGAGGTATGTCATGATTTTTTTCCCCCTTTCATCAAAGGACTGTAAGAAGATGTAAGAAAGAATATTGCATAATTATTTTAATTCCTTGTTATTCCAGAATGTTCAAAAATAATCTTGAAATACATACATTTTAAAAGTATTTGTCATTTGTGGCTGGTGAGATCCAATGCAAAAGTTTAAAAACATGCTATTTAACAAAGAAATAAGTAAAAAAGAATAAGTACGTAATAAAAGAAATAAAGCTGTAACTTTAAATTTTCCTACATGGGAAAGTCTTCAGGACTGAGAAAAAAACCAGAGGCTGGTGAGGAAAGAACTGTTTATAGCTGCTTAACGTAAATGAGAACAGGAACTAACTTGTTTTGCAGACATTCCACAACAATAAATATATCATCATTAATAAATTACAAATTGTAATCATTGGCACATTGCTGTGGTTTAAAAGGAATAAAACACATGAGGACATGCTGTTATAGGAAAATAATCTGTACTTAGGGGTGGAAACAGTAACTCGGCTTCATAACACCACCACATCACTCAGTATTTTTCTATAACAGTGAGAGAGTGTTTTATTACTTACTTAAACTTTATTAAAAGATGGGAAAAAATACACAGTATACAGAACCATACAGTATCCAATGTGTGAGAAATGTAAGAAATTATCTTCACTTGATTAAGGTCTGAACACAGCATACAGTCCCCTCTGAAAGTACTGGAACAGTTCTTTTGCTGTAAGCTGAAGACATTTGGGTTTGAGATCAAAAAAATAATGTCATGATAGATCAGAATTTCAGCTTTCATTTCCTGATATTCACATCTAGATGTGTTAAACAGCTTAGAACGTGTCTCCATTTTTTTTTTTTTTTTTTTTTTAACCCACCCAATTTTTGCATGGTAAAAAATATTGGAATTATATTGATTGATTGTTTAAACAATGAATAGCTAAAAAGGCAGGCCTGGATTTACACAATGTGGTGCCCCAGGATGACCACAGTTGAAGTGCCCCCAACCACACACACACACTTTACATGTTAAAAAGTGAAATTTACTATGGCTGTAAAGAAAGACCATAGATTTACATGAACCACAAAAGTTCTGGAACCAAGATTAACCTCTACAATCCAAAACATACGAGCTCATCGATCAAGCATGGTGGCGGTAATGTCATGGCTTGGGCTTTCATTACTGCTTCTGGAATGGGCTCACTAATCACGAGTGATAGAACTCATGATGGCAGCAGCAGAATGAATTCGAAGTCTAAAGAAACACACTGTCTGTCAAATTACAGAGAAATGCGTCCAATCTAATTGGGAGGAGCTTCATCATACAGTAAGGCAATGACCCAAAACACACTGCCATCACAACAAAGGACTTCATCAGGGGAAAAAGTGGAAGGTTTTAGATTGGTCAAGTCAATCACCAGACCTTAACCCAACTGAGGTTGTGCCCACACAACTTGCCCCATGCTGTAATCTTAATTATAATTTTTCATTTCAGTTAACCTTTGAAAATTTGTACACATTTGTGACTCCCAAGTTCGGGCAGAAATGAGGAAGCAGGAGGCAGGCTTGAGAACAACCCAAGAGGGGTTTTATTCGGTGTCTTTTACTTTCATTTACATTTATGGCATTTGGCAGACACCCTTATCCAGAGCGACTTACAATAGTGCTTTGAAGTCTATCAAAAATACATTCTGATATTGGCTCACTAGGTCACAAACTAGGAATATCATCAGTCCCAAACTCTGTTGTGAGGTGTTATTTATTTATTTATTTATTTTTGTGTGTCTGTGTAAGTGCTAACTTAAGTACTTTATGAAGAGGTAAGTCGTTTAGATGTCGTTTGAAGACTGCCAGTGACTCAGCTGTTTGGACATCTAGGGGAAGTTCATTCCACCACCTTGGTGCCAGAACAGAGAACGCTTTTTAGTGGTTTTAATTTCCCTAACACACACACACACACACACACACACATGCAGCTCTGTGCTGGTTGCTCTCTCTCTCTCTCGAAGGCGCACTTCTCTCTCCGTTATCCTCGCCTCAGCTCACTGCAAGCAGACACACACATTAGTAGAATTCCCCGGCCACTCACCTTCTCCGGCTCCGCCCTCCATTCACAAACCAGTGCTCAAGCACACCCCCCGCTTCCACATACCCCCACCACCCGACTCAGGCCGGTGAGCCATCCGGCCTGCTGCCAGCTCCCCAAAGTAGGGAAAGGAAATCTGCCACAGCCATCTGTGCCTGTGGGCCTGTGGACCACCTCAAATTTAAATGGCTGAAATGTCAGATACCAATGAATGATTTGCATGTTGGCATCTTTCATGTGCTGGAGCCACTGGAGTGGTTCGCAACAGAGGGTGAAGGCCCATCCCAACGGATGGTATGGGAGAGTGAGGACTGCCCACTTGATGGCCAGACACTCCTTCTCTATCGTGCTGTACTTCGTCTCTTGCACAGAGAGCTTGTGGTTGATGTACAGCACAGGGCGTTCCTCCCCCTCTGCCACTTGGGACAACACAGCCCCCAGCCCCCTGTCTGATACATCAGTCTGCAAAATAAAAGGGAGAGAGAAGACAGGAGAATGTAAGAGCAGTCCACCACAGAGTGCAGCTTTTACCTGAGTGAAAGCCTGCTGGCTTGGCTCTGTCCAATGGACCAGATCTGGTGCCTACTTTTTGTGAGATCAGTCAGTGGACTGGTAACGTCCAAATAACTAGGCACAAACCTCCGATAATAGCTAGCCACCCCCAGAAACTGTCTCATCTCCTTTTTGGTCTTTGGTCCTGGGTAGGCTGCAGTTGTTACTGTCTTATCAATTTGGGGATGCACCTGCCCATGACCCAAGTGGAAGCCCAGATACTGTACTTTCACCTGCCCAATTGCACACTTCTTTGGGTTTGCCGTAAGTCCCGCCTGTCTCGGCAATCTCAGAACAGCCCTCAGGTGCTGCATGTGCTGCTGCCAATCATTACTGTAGATAATAATATTATTTAAATAGGCAGCGGCATAAGCAGCGTGCGCACAGAGGATTCAGTCCAAGAGTTGCTGGAACATTGCGGGGACCCCAAACAACAAAAAGGAAGGGTTACAAATTGGTGTAACCCAAATGGAGTTGAAAAAGCCATTTTTTGTGAGATATTGCATCTGTCAATAAAAAATGAGCCACACCTAACCGATCAAGCAGTTCGTCAATGCGGGGCATTGGGTATGCGTTGAATTTAGACATCACATTGACTTTTCCAAGTCTACACAAAACAGACCATCCCATCGCCTTTGGGAACCAAAACCACTCGGCTGCTCCAGACACTGTGGGACTCCTCGATTACTCCCATGTCAAGCATAGCCTTGAGTTCATCCCAAACCACTTCTTTTTTGTGTTTGGGCAGACGATGGGGCGGCTGCGTACCACCACCCCTGGGGTTGTCTCTATGTGGTGCTCTATTATATGTGGAGATTAATGCAGCCACATAGAGACAAGAACATTAACATCAACAACATCCATGATTTGAGATGGAGAGAGGTGGTCTCCATAAGGGATGGGGTGGATTGAAATGCTGTTTTTAGGTTTACCTCTGGTTCTGGCTCCTCTCTCTCTGGAACAACCATCACAAAAGCCACGGGAACCTCCTCCCTCCATGGTTTTAGATGGTTAAGGTGGTACACCTGCTGCGCCCCGCTTATATAGGTTCGCATTACCTCATAGTCGATATCCCCAACCGGTCTTGTGACCTCAAAGGGTCTTTGCCACTTAGAGAGTAATTTAAAGCTTGACATGAGTAATAAAACAAGCACTTTATCTCCCGGTGCAAACTCTCATAGCCGAGTACCCCATTTATACAGCTGGGATTGACGTTCTTGCACCTGTAGCAAATTCTCTTGGATTACAGTATGTGGCTTAAGGTGTGGAGTTTTGCTCTCAGGTCAAGAACATATTGAATTTTGCTTTTATTGTTAGAAGGTCCCTCCTCCCCGGTCCATTTTCCTGAATCACGTCAAGCACGCCACGAGGCTTCCGCCCATACAATGACTCGAACGGGTTAGTCACTTATCCCAATTTCGCGCAGTAAGGGAACGAACTTACGAATCATGTTTTTAAGCATTTAATTAAGTCGTTCTACCAGCCCATCCATTTGCAGATGATAAATGCTGGTGCGAATTGATTTAATCCCCAACAATTAAAGTAAAACTCACGCAGTGCTCAAACACGCCCCCGCGTCCACAAAATTATTGTGGGTGTGAATCAAACTGAAACTGTTTTACTAAAGAAGACTGGGTTGCATAGTCATATTTTAGATGTGTAGTTACTCATCTAACTACACATTATTAGTATTTTATCCATAGTTTGTAATTATTATTCACTCCTTAGGTGGTCTTTTGTAGTTAAACAGGGCTGTGTAAAATTGTAAAAGCGTTTTTTTTTTTTTTTCTTTCTTCTTCTCCTCTCTTCTGCTTTCTTCTACCAGTGACAGAATCAGTGTTGAAGGGCAATGATAATCAGACTACAGAACCTACACTGCACAGTACAGTTCGACTGGATCTAGATGTGGTGTCTAGATTAAAAACAAACATTTAAGAGTTAGTATTAAACGATCTCACAGTTTATATTAAAAAAAAACAGTTTATCTGTAAATTAGCTGATAGAGTTGATCAAAGCAAACTGTTGCATTCACTATTCTACTATTCTTATGTTATCACTACACACCCATGATGACAAATTCATCAAGACAGTTTACATGATCTATTATTTTTCTACAGCAAGACCTAAACCAGTGGCATCCATAAATCCTGATAAACAGGTGTTCAGTGGAGACACCGTCATTCTCAGATGTGACATACAGGATAAAGGTGTCTCTAGCTGGCAGTACAGCTGGTATAAAGATGCTTCACACAGTCCTGTCAGAAGTGAACAGGTGTACAGGATCAGTGGTGCTGAAGTGACCCACACAGGTAAATACACCTGTAGAGGAGCAGAGAGAGGAGGCTCACACTCCTCACAGTTCAGTGATGCTGTTACACTGACTGTATCAGGTGAGTGTATGAGGTTTTTTGGGGACACATGAAAATGTGCAGTTAGACATTCAGGAAAAGCTTCTTACTGTGTATTAAATAAATCTAGTAAAAATCTGACACCTTCATCATTTCATACCAACAGAAAAACCCAAACCGACTGTGAGAGTGAATCCTCAGAGCTCCGTCTACACTGGAGACACCATCACTCTGAGCTGTGAGCTGCCCCAGTCGACTGGATGGGAGTTTCTCTGGTACAAAAATGATAAGCAGTTACAGCTTCTGAGCAGTGAACAAGCACACACACTTATAGTGACAATTGATAATGCAGGAGAAACAGTGTACCAGTGTCGTGCACACAGGAGAAACTACTACTACTTCACAGAGCTCAGTAATTCTGTCAGGATTACAGCGAGAGGTATGTCATGATTTTTTCCCTTTTTCACCACAGTTTTGTTAGAAAGAGTCAGAAATAATATTGCTTAATTACTGTAATTCTTTGTTATTCCAGAATGTTCAAAATAATCTTGAAAAACATATGTTTTAAAACGTATTTGTCATTTGTGGCTGGTGAGATCCAATGCAAAAGTTAACATGTTATTTAACAAAGAAAAATCAAAAAGAGGTAAAGCTATAGCTTTATGTTTTCCAACATGGAAACATCTTCAGGACAGAGGAGTTTATGCTTTGCTGTTTCTCTGTAACACGACAAGCTGTGCTTTATGAAAAGTATAATGTATACTTCGTTAATAAATAATAGTTCATGTACTTAATGTACTTGTACTTCATTAATAAATAAAAAAATGTAATCATTGGCAAATTGTGAGTACATGTGGATCACTAAACACCTGAACTCCACAAACTGTTTAAAGTCCTAAGGATTAAGCACAAATTTACTGTAATGAAAAACATAAAATAGTTCACAAAAAAAACCTGCTCCATGCTGTAAACTTAATTATACATTTTTACTATATATTTGTACTATATGTATCAGGTAAGTGTGTGAGGTTTGTGGGGACACATAAAAATGTGCAATTAGTCATTCATGAAAAGCTTCTTACTGTGTATTAAATAAATCTAGAAAAAAAATCATTTTGTATTTCCTGTGTAACAGAGAGACCAGGGGCAGTACTGAGTGTATCTCCACAGAGCTGGCTGACTGAAGGAGACTCAGTGACTCTAAGCTGTGAGGTTACAGACTCCTCTACAGACTGGACATTCAGCTGGTACACAACTGCTCCCTACAGATACGGCTTAACTCAAATAAAAAATAATCGTGGCTATATCATGTATGTGGAGCTCCTCTCAGACAGTAGCAGAGGATCTGGAGGCAACTACACTCTCAGTCCTGCTGCTCTGAATCACACAGGAGTTTATATGTGCAGAGGAGAGAGAGGAGAACCAGCCGTTCACACACAGTACAGCAATCCACAGCCACTATGGATCACTGGTGAGGAAAATTAACTGTTGGGTTGAAGTGTAGAATACAAAAGTGTGAATGTAAGATCAGATTAATGCAACATTTATTTATTAATATGTATAAGGCAGTTAAAGAGCCCTAAGTGCTGGTAGAGGCTTATTGTCACGATTTCCCTTGTGTTCCTCTGTATTTTGTGATGTCTCTGCCCCTTGTCATTGGGTAATTTTTCTGGATAACATACAGAACTCAGGAGATGGTTGAGGATCTATGTGCAGGAGGATTTTATTTTAAAAGCCAGAAAGGCAGAGCAGGTAAACATTATGGCTGTAACCAAGTACAAATACATTATTCAGACTGAACAGAAAATGTGTTCTAAACAGATACAGATATGATTAGGATGTGAATAGGAGGTCTTATTCAGGGTTTTTTTTAATTCTTTCTTTGTTTGTTTTTTTTGTTCATTTTTTTTTTTTTAGAAAGCTTGCCAAAAAAGCAAGAATATTTAAATCCAAATACAGATACAGATATGGCTATTTAGAGCAAAAACAGATGCAGGTACAGATGATGTGATTATGTTAAACTGTTAGTAAACACAATGCAGATAACAGAGGTGTAAAGCAGGCAAGAGTTAAACACACTGAAGTACCGTACAAGAAACCAGAGGACAAATCCAAAAGACAAGGCAAAGAGTCTAAACAGGGCAATGGCAATCACAAACTAAACATGGCTCTGAACTTGCACACACCTTGGGATTGGCAAGACTTTACATCATGTATAAGACCATGTGCTGGCCTAATATACTCTACAATGAGGAAGTGACCTGGAGGTGGTGTGATAGAGCTAGACTAATACTCAGGCGACAGTGACATCTTTTGGTGAGGAGGCGTAATGTCCCCCACTGATGTGATTCACTAATTGTGTGCACCATTTGCTTATTTGGCTGATGCAGGATAACTGAACTGAAACTTGCTTAAGGACCCAACCATAGGAGACTGATAGTGCTAGGATTGGAACACACAACCTTCTGATCTGTAACTCAAAGCCTGAATAACTTTAAACTTCTTAAACTCAAGGTCAAGACAAGGAGAATTTTTAGCCCTGCAAAAAATGTTAGATATCCCACTAAGCTTTGCGTTTTCTGGTAATTTACTGTAAACGTAAAACACTTTCCAGCAATTTCCTTGTGTTCTGCCTTATTATATTGCATGATTACTCTTTAATTTTTTATTGGCTCTTTTCTGTGTTTAAGGTGAATCTCCTCCAGTCTCTCTGATCATCAATCCCAGCAGAACTCAACACTTTACTAATGACTCTCTCTCCCTGAGCTGTGAGGACCAGAGTAACTCTACTGGATGGACAGTGAGACGATACACACACAGTGAGAGAGTGTTAGATTGTTCACGGTGGGGATCAGTTACAGGATCTACATGTAAAATCAGCTTCCTCTCCACATCACACACTGGAGTTTACTGGTGTGAGTCTGAATCTGGAGAAAACAGTAATCCTGTCAACATCACAGTGCATGGTGAGTCTTCATGTAGTGTGTTTATTGTTAAAGGAAAAGAGAAATGATTAATTACAGAATATTCAGAACTCCGAGTTTATAATGGAAAAAACTGTTGAAGATATCAATTTTATTTCTCAGTATATTAACAGAAATTTCTATAATTCTGAGTATGGATATGTATATGCTAGTAGTAGATACTAGTTTTACTAGTAGCAGTAAATGAGCACAGAATCTAATCGATATCTGATACCAGTATCTGTACTGATGCATCCCGTAATTCAGTTGAACTCATAAGCTAGTGTAGGCAGTTTTCTGCAGGCTTGAATTAAATACCTGCAGACTCTACAGGTTTAGAGGGTTTTCGTTTTCATACAGATAAATTTATTATGACTAATAATCTATTAGAACTTTTATTTATATTATAGACACACACCTTGTAGTGTGTGGATTTCCTACATGGAATCATATTAATCTGTAAATGTGATTTTCTCTGTTCTAGATGGTGATGTGATCCTGGAGAGTCCTGTCCATCCTGTGACTGAGGGACATCCTCTGACTCTACGCTGTTTATATCGCAGCACAAAGCCCTCAAACCTCCGAGCTGATTTCTATAAAGATGGATCAGTTCTCCAGACACAGACTACAGGAGAGATGATCATCCAAACTGTCTCAAAGTCAGATGAAGGTTTCTACCACTGCAAACACCCAGAGAGAGGAGAGTCACTGAAAAGCTGGCTCTCAGTCAGAGGTGAGGAACCTTGTGAGAATTTTCTTTTTATTCTCTTTTTAATAACACAGTTTAATGTTTACAGTTTAATCTCTTTTTAATGCACAGTGTTTAAATGCTTAAATTCTGCTCTCTTTCTCTCCTCAGTCTCAGGTTCTAGACCCGATGGTGCAACAGTAGGAGTGGCTGTGGGTTTGGGATTTTTGTTCATCGCTTTACTGATCTTAATGATCCTGCTGTGGTCCTACAAAAGAAAAAAAGGTCTGATAACTGCTTTTGCTATGTTATATAGACCATAATGAGAATTTCTAAATAATAAAGCGAACTGATGTCTGATCTATAACATGATTGTAGAAAAATAACTAAAGGTTATTTGATGCACAAATACCTAAAAGTGTTGAAGCAAAGATATTTTTTGAAATATTTATCAATTAAATCTTTATTATGGTCCGAGATGTTTTCCTGATTACAGTGTAAGAAACAGATTAAATACAATGTAGATTATAAAATTAATTGCACAAACTAAATATAGAAATATTAACTGTAATGTGGTAAAAATGTATTCATATTATTAATTAATATTATTATATTATTATAAACCAACAACTAAATATTATTTATATTTAAATAAATTTTTACAGCTAAATAAAACTATTTCAGAAAATATGGTAAAAGAGTTGATGAAGGTTAATAACTAATTAACTTTAAAGAAAATGTGTATTTAATGCATTTAAATAAAAATAGTACACAGTGTCTTATCCCTAACTCTACATTTTTTTCAGTTAACTTTTCAAATTCTCATAAATTATTTTGAGTCATACTGAACCCGGATTAATAATTGAGTTTTGCTGGAATCATTAAGTTAAGTTTTACGAAATTCGTTGTAAATAAAATGTTTCTGTAAATATTTACACCCTTATAAAACCAATCAGACCTCAGAGCAGAATCAGAGCCGGTCAGGAGCTGAAGACTCTCAGTCAGGACACACACCACTTCAGGCTGGTCAGACACTGTCTCAATCACTTTCTTTCTACATTTATTAGAAGAATAGAAACTCACATCTTTCTTTGAAATTCATTGTAAAATTATAATCTCTTTAATACACAACATGAACAGCTTTTAATAAATTCAGTTGTTTTATTTTTATTTGTTTGAAATAGTTTGTTTTCCATCACAGGCTCCAAGTCAAAGATTTATTAAAAAAGCAGCTAGAGTTCAGTGAGGTTTTGGCAGGAGACTGATAATGACTTATGTTTATGTTTATGAGTTATGACTGATGTATTACAAGGCTAAAGATCATTGGGATGGTTTTGTTCTCTGCTACTGCAGGTGCTGATGCTGAACCCAGTGTTAGTGATGTGACTTATGCTGAGCTTGAACTAAAACCAGTGAAAAATGAAAAGAAAATAAAAGGTAGAGAAAAATGAAGACATTTTATTTTGTGTCATAGTTCACCTGCACCCTACTCTTGTTTTATGTAATGAATAAAACACACTGTTGTGCTGTTAGAGGAAAATAATGAGTTATTGCTTCAGAGTTCCTACTCTGAAGGTGATTATTTTCCTATTACAGCACATCCCAAAGTGTTTTCCCACAGCAACCTCCCTATTTAATTCTTTAAAGAATGACACGTCATTTATTGTTGTGAGATTTCTGCAAAAGTTAGTTCCTTTTATCACTTGTGTTACAGCAAGTATAAACAGTCTTTCCTTTACCAGCTTCTCTTTTTTCTCTTAAAGTGATAAAGCATAAAGTCCTCTGTCTTGAAGACTTTTCCATGTTAGAAAATTTCCTGACTGTTACACAGCACTGACACTGGAGACTCCTTCCATAAATGTTAAATAAACTTCTTACAGAAAAATCCATATTAACAATTACATGTTTTTTGTTAAATAACAAATCCCATTCTCTGTTTATTTACATAATCTGTGACTTTATTTACGTAATCTGTTACTATAGAAACAATAAAGTATTAAAACAATGGTATTAATATAAACCTGTGACTTGCAGCTGCACTACTGTCAGAGCTGCTGTTATAGAAAAATAATCAACACCTTCTGACCAATCAGAATCCAGAATTCAACACTGCTGTGGTCTAATGTATTTTATTTGTATATGATTTAATATCCAGATCAAATTAAATAATTTCGATGAGTAATTTTTCAGGAGATTAATTCAGGATATCTTGATTCCCACTAGAAAAGGCCAGTGTGGGAGATGATACTGTCTACTCAGAGCTGAAGCACAACATGGAGGTAAGACTCATGACATTTACAGTATAAATCTTAAAAGACAAACCAAACGCCATGAAGTAAGAAATAGTTTTAAAGGTGCATTGGGTAGAACTTGGCATCTAGCAGTTACAGTATCCATGTACAGAAAACCCCGCCTCACAGAATCTGATAGTTCATCCATGTTAGATTGGTAGCTGTCTAGATAACTTTCCATCATCTCATTCTACTTGGACAGTTATGACATAGTTAGCTATGAACATGCAAAATACTGACACCCAAATAACTAACTGATTTCTTGCTGCAGTCACTGATTCAAAAAGTTAACTAATTTATAACTTCGGTGATAGCAGCATTAGGATAAATGTATTTATAAATGTATTTATTGCAATCTCTTTCTTTCTCTCTGCAGTGAGCCGTGTGTCTGTGTCCACTGATGAAGCTACACTTATCAAACAGATCGCTGGAAAACTGTGATTTGTGTTTGTCTTCTGTTTTTCCTAAAATGCTCAGAAAGTAAAGTCTGCTCATCCCCTTCTTGTACACAGGAACATTACTTATTATTTTTTTAATGCTTTTTACTGCTTTTCCTTTTCTACTTATTCTGTGCACTTATTATTAAGGGCACAAATACAATTAATTTTATATACATGTGGCTCATTTGCATATTTTGACACATTTAAAAAGAAATCTGTAATACGATTAATTTTATTAATGCACTTTTAACTGGATACACTATATGGACAAAAGTAATGGGGCACCTGAGCAATACACCAACTGGAAGTAAGGGGCCTCGCCCATACCATTATCCCTCCTCCACCAAACTTTACAGTTGGCACAATGCAGTCAGGCAGGTAATGTTTTCCTGGCATCCAGGAAAACCCAGACTCAGCCATAAGACTGACAAACAGAGAAGCGTGATTCGTCACTCCACACAACACGCTTCCACTATTCCAGAGTCCAGTGTCGGCGTGCTTTACACCACTCCATCCGATGCTTGGCGTTGTACTTCATGCTTGCATGCAGCTGCTCGGCTATGGAAACCCATTCCATGAAGCTCTCACCGCACAATTTTTGCGCTGATATTAATGCCAGTGGAAGTTTGGAAATCTTTAGCTATGGAATTAACAGAGCAATGGTGACTTTTATGCACCATGTGCCTCAGCATTCGGTGACCCCACTCTGTGACTTTACGTGGTCTTCCACTTCATGGCTGAGTTGCTGATGTTCCTACACGTTTCCACTTTCTAATAATACCACTTACAGTTGACCGTGGAATTTCTAGCAGGGATGAAATTTCACAAACTGACTTATTGCAAAGGTGGCATCCTATCAAAGTACTACGCTTGAATTCACTGAGCTCTTCACAATGACCCATTTTCGTAAATGCTTGTTTGTAAATGCAGACTGCATGATTAGGTGCTTGATTTTATACACCTGTGGCAGTGGGTCTGACTGAAACACCTGAATTCAGTAATTAAGAGGTTTGTCCCAATACCTTTGTCCATATAGTGTATGTATTTTAGGGTACAAAAATATCTGTTTAAAGTTATAAAAATGGTTTCTCCCATTTTTAAAGCATCATGTAAGGTCAGACATGTGGCTCTAAAATGCTTATTTTTCTGTTACTCATATACTAATTCCATTGAACGTACATTAATACAAATAATTTAATATGCATGTGGCTCTTTATACTTATTTTTCTTTTACTCATATACTTGCACTTCAGTGCTTTTGGTTGGTTTTTGGTTGGTACTTGGTATCTGGCACTGCACACACCAAAGAAGAAGAAACACGAGTGAAGTATGTAAGTCTGTCACTGTTTTCTTACACAAAGTGAGTTGTTCTTGTTGTTGTACAAAATTTCACTGATGAAAGAATGAATTAACATGAAAGTAAAGTTGGCTGGGATGAATATTTATATTGGTTCTGCAACATGCTGTCCTGGATCATTGCTGTCGTCATCTGATCTGTTGATCTACACACACATACACACGCACACCTTTTTAAATACTGTAAATGTTTACTGTAAATAAATGTTGCTTTTGAAAATTTTCTCTATATAGTTGACATTTTTCTAAACTTTTTTTTATTGTTCATATTTATGCTTTTACAAATGAGCTGATGCTTTGTAAGTCATCTCACCACGTTCAGAAATGTCACCTGAAATGACTTGTTTGTGGCTTACACAGTGTTTTATGCATGCACGAGGTACAAGACAAAGAGGAGGCTTATTGTAGAGAACTTTTGTATTTCAGCAATGTTTAGATAAAATATGAATAAAGATGTTCAACTCTGAATGAAATGTAGGTTATACTTGCTATATAAACAAATAAAACTTTCCTTAAAACATATGTATTTTATGTCTTTTCATTCTGTTTGTTAATTTTAGACAGGTTAAGCAGTGAGGTTGATGGCAGTCAAAAAACAGCAGATTTCCACAGGTAGTCTACATTTAAAACCAGATTATTGGTAAATGTGTTTGTGTGGAATTACAGTGTTCAGTTGGGTGTTTTATAAATGAACAGTGTCCTAAACAGAGCTGTGGTGTTGTTTCTACTGTGATAAAAGCAGTAAGTGTCTTCTAAGCTGTAGTCACTTACGGCTTTTATCACAGGAGAAACACCACCACAGCTCTGTTTATGACACTGTTCACTGTTCAATTCCATATTTGGATAAAACCTAAATTAAAAATGGTCAAGTAACCTGCATTGGACCAGATGAGATCAAATGAAGCAATGGCCAGTTTGGGTGAGCCCGTGCTCACTCTAGACTCGGATTCCTTTTCTTGGCAGACAGGAGTGATCTTCAGCTGCTTTGGCCCATCTGTATCAAGGTTCAACGTCTTGTGTTTTCTGAGATGTGTTTCTGCTCAAAGAGCAGATATTTGAGAGATTCTGCATTCATTTATTGATTGTAACTTTTAATTTCCAACTTTTGACCAGGAAAGGCCACAGAAAACGCCCCCTCAACTCAAAATTCCTACATTTGAACTCCGGGTCATCTTCACAAATAATAAAGTGTTCTCTTAAAAGCAGAAACTGGATCCTGCAGTATTATTCAGTGTAAGTAGAGGATCTCAGTGCAGTAAAGTTCAGGAGTAAATGAGGAATCAAACAGAAGTGTTATTACTCTTACTGCATGTCTACACACTGGCACACTGATGTACAGGACTAACATAACACTGAAAATGTCCAAAACACAACACAGGGAATTAACATTACAGCAGTGGCAGTGATTCAGACGATCAAAAGCTACTAAGTGCATTTCTTCCCAGTCCTGGCAGAGGGATTAAACAGTCAGGATTAGAGGTTTGTAAATCAAGCTTGTATCTAAATCATTGTTGTATATGAGCACTAACACAGTCTACACAATTGGGGAGAATTTTTGGTAGGTGTTTGCAGTGAGGAACATCACACACTTCTTCCAAGGGAAAATTGTAGCAGGAAAATAGTTTCATGCATATTTTACTGTATAAATAAACACTTATTCCCTTTTGTTACTGTAAGAGGCCGCGCTACACCACCAGCAGCCAGCAGAGGGCAGCAGTGGCGCACAGTGAGAGCAGCCATTCAGGAGAACTCAGTTACCCAGAATTCTCCGGGCTGATTAACCTGGATTAACTGTACCTGCCAGGCAGGAGAATTAAGACCAGTCTTTGACACAGCCCTTTGTCACACCTTTGTAGAGGACTGACTGGTATGGTATGTCAGGACTTTGACTGAAGTGAGGTTAAAAGGGTAAAAGAAAAGAAAAAGGAAAATAAATATCTAAAAGAATTTAAAACAGGAATTGAAAAGCAGAAAGAAAGCAGAGGAAAGATGTGACTAGAGAGATTGCACCAATCATGCTCCAAACACTGCCATTAACTTTTATTTCACCAAAATATAAACCCTGCTTGCCCAGTTATTTATAAGCAAGCAGGGGTTTTCATTCCGCAGTTGGGTCCACACTGAACCATCCTGTAACAGTTACCATATCATTTGTGTATGAGATTTTAAAACTCGGGTCTCTTGTAAAGAACAGCTGGCTGTTAGATGTCATAAGCTTGTGTTATGAAGGCAACTGAAGTGATATTCAGTGAGAAAATTCGCTCTGGACTCAACTAAAGCTCGACATGCTCCATCCTCAGCTCCTGCTCCTCTGCGCTTACATTTATCATGTCAGCAGTCCCAAAAATGAATTCAGTAACATAGCTTCATACTGACAGCTACTGACAAAGTGTCACGAGTCCCTTTTGGACTCTTTCCTTAGACAGTGTGTGCTTTAGCGGCCATTACACACAATGTGCTTTTTATGTGCTTTTGCTTTGCTGTGCAGATTACACACATAGATTATAACTAGAAACACAAAAATATTATATTCAGACCTTATTGTGCAATCTAGGCCCTTTTTATTCCTTGTTCACCATTAGGTATGCACACTGTAAATCAGCAGCAGAAAAAAGAAAACATTTAAAATACATCATTTATTTAGATGCAATTTTGGGGAAAGAAAAAAAAAACAGCCAGATCCATAAATATTTGGACATTGACCAAGTTGTGTGATGCATTGTGAGTAAACTTTTTCTGTGTGTTTTCAGCAACATGGACAGCTGGAGACTGGAAAAAGACCAGGTGATTTTTTTAAAAATCTTCGGCTGTTCTGTCTCGGTGAGTCTGTGCCCATGATAGGCTCAGATTCCTGTTCTTGGCTGACAGGAGTGGAACCTGATGTGGTCTTCTGCTGTTGTAGCCCATCCATGCCAAAGTTCGATATTTTGTGCATGTTGAGATGCTTTTCTGCTCACCACAGTTGTAAAGAGTGCTTATTTGAGTTATTATATCCTTCATAGCAGCTCGAACCAATCTGGCCATTTTCCTCTGACCTTTTATCAACAGAACTGCTGCTTACTCAGTGGTTTTTGTTTTTTTCACCATTCTATGTAAACTCTAGAAACTGTTGTGTGTGAAATTCCCAGGAGATCAGCAGTTTCTGAAATACTCAAACCAGCCCTTCTGGTACCAATATCCATGCCATGGTCAAAGTCACAGAGATCACACTTTTCTTCATTCTGCTGTTTGATGTGAACCTTAACTGAAGCTCTTGACCTGTAGCTGCATGATTCTTTTGCATTGCTCTGCTGACACATGATTGGCTGATTAGATACCTGCATGAATGTGCAGTGTTACAGGTGTTCCTAATAAAATAGACAGTGAGTGTATGTAGCTGTTTCTCCTCCTCCTACATTAAAATATTATAAAGTGACGATTTTCATTAAGCCCTGAACATGCCCTGATTGATAACAACACTAGATATAACTTGTTTATCGCTATTGTATTCATTAGCAAATGCAACTTAAACACACTAGCTAGCTAGCTAAGGGTAGAAAATGTAGCGAGTTGTTAACTGCTTACCTTAATCTGGGAAATACCATTAACAGACAGTTTAGATTCACAGTCACTCATGCATTTCAGCACCTAAACAATGTTCACAGTGACAACAGGAACACTACTGTTCATTACTGGATATGACGACACGTGCGAAAAGTTGCTGTACCTACCTGTAATTAGAACAAGAATCAGAATCAAAATTAGCTTTATTCACCAAGTGTGTGCACAGACACACAAGGAATTTGTTGTGGTTTTTTAAGGTGCTCTTGGTACATACATGCATACATTCATACATACATACATACATACAACATATCTGACATGAGAACAGAAAAAAATTTAAATAGTAAGATTTAACAATAGAAAAAATAATGTGCATGAATCCGGAACAGAAGATTTATGTACAGATTTGTGCATTATTTACTCTATATACAGCTGTATAAATAAAGAGATATGCATATGTATTAACATAATACTTGAGAAGGAGGCAGTAATTAGAGATGGAGGACGGCATGGGGAAAAAAACTGTTTTTATGCCTAGATGTTCTAGTGCACAGAAAGCTGTAATGTCTTCCTGAAGGGAGAAGTGCAAACAGGTTGTGGCCGGGGTGAGAAGGGTCTGTGATGATGTTACCTGACCATTTCTTCACTCTGAAGTTGTACAAGTCCTGAAGATTGGGCAGGTGCGCACCAAACCTCTTGTCTGTAAGCAGACTCGTCGCCATCCTGGATGAGACCAATGACTGTAGTGTCATCTGCAAACTTCAGGAGTTTGACAGAGGGGTCTTTAGTGGTGCAGTCATTTGTGTAGAGGGAGAAAAGCAGTGGGGAGAGAACGCAGCCCTGAAGAGCTCCAGTGCTGATGGTGCAGGTGTTGGATGTGAATTTTTCCAACCTCACTAGCTGATGCCTGTCTGTCAGGAAGCTGGTGATCCACTGACAGATGGAGGTGGGTACAGAGAGCTGTCAGTTTATTCAGAAGGGTATCTGGGATGATGGTGTTGAAAGCAGAGCTGGAGTCCACAAACAGGATCCTTGCATAAGTCCCTGGTTTGTCCAGATGTTGGAGGATGTAGTGCAATGCCATATTGACTGCATCATCCACAGACCTGTTTGCTCGGTAAGCAAACCGCAGGGGGTTCAGCAAGGGTCCAGTAATGTCCTTCAAGTAGGCCAACACCAGCCTCTCAGATGACTTCATGACCACAGACGTTAAAGCAACAGGTCTGTAGTCATTTACTCCTGTGATTTTTGGTTTCTTGGGTACAGGGATGATGGTGGAGCGTTTGAATCAGGAGGGGACTTCACACTGCTCCAGTGATCTGTTGAAGATCAATGTGAAGATGGATGATAGCTGGACAGCACAGGCTTTGAGGCAGGCTGGAGAGACACCGTCTGGGCCTTTGGCTTTCCTTATCTTCTGTTTCCTGAAGACTTTGCGCACATCATCTTCACAGATCTTAAGTGCAGGCTGAGAGACAGTAGGGGGGAGGGGGGGGGTGTTGATGGCTGTGTTGTGAGATGGTCAGACCGGGTGTGGGGTGTCAGACCAGGCTTTTCAAACCTACAGTAGAACTTGTTCAGGTCTTCAGCCAGTTGTTGATTAGCCTCAGTGGTGGGGTATGGGGTCTTGTAGCTGGTGATGGCTTTCAGGCCTTTTCACACTGATGTAGAGTCATTACTTGAAAGCTGTTTTTTTCAGCTTTTCAGAGTAATTTTGCTTTGCCACTCTTATCTCCCTATTTAGTGTGTATGTGGCCTGTTTGTACAAGGCTTTGTCCCCACTTCTGTAAGCATCCTCTTTGGCCTGGCGAAGCTGTTTGAGTTTTGCACTGAACCAAGGTTTGTCGTTGTTAAATGTTAAATAAGTCCTGGTGGAAACACGCATGTCCTCACAGAAACTGATGTAGGATGTCACGGTGTCAGTGAGCTCATCCAGATCAGTAGCTGCAGCCTCAAAAACACTCCAATCGGTGCAGTCAAAGCAGGCTTGTAAATCCCGCTCTGCTTCAGTAGTCCATCTCTTTACAGTTTTTACTACAGGATTAGCAGATATAAGTTTCTGCTTGTAGGCCGGTAGAAGATGAACCAAACAGTGATCAGAGAGTCCCAGAGCTGGTCGGGGGACAGAGTGGTATGCATCCTTTAAAACAGTGTAGCAATGGTCCAGTATATTGCTGTCCCTGGTGGGGCATGTGATGTGCTGTCTGTATTTAGGCAGTTCTCGGGTGAGATTAGCTTTATTAAAATCACCGAGAACGATAATGAAAGAGTCCGGATAACGCTGCTCTGTGTGTGATCTGATCGGCCAACGGTTCTAGCGCCGCGCTCACACGCGCGTCAGCAGAATGTACGCACTCACCAGAATAAACGAGGAAAACTCCCGCGGCGAATAAAAAGGCTTACAGTTAACAAAGACAGCTTCCAGAATTGGGCAGCACATCTTCTTTAAAACTGTCACGTCTGTACACCAGCCTTCACTGATATAAAAACATAATCCACCGCCTCTCGTTTTCCCCGACGACTCGGTGACGCGATGCGCTCTGAACAGCTGGAAGCCCGTTAGACGAAGCATGCTGTCCGGGATGCCTCCGTTCAGCCAGGTTTCCGTGAAGCAAAGCGCAGCAGAGTTTAAAAAGTCCTTGTCTGTGCGGGTGAGGAGCTGTAGTTCGTCTGATTTATTTGCTAGGGAGCGGAGATTCGCCAGATGAATGCTCGGCAGCGGAGTCCTAAATCTGCGCTGTCGGAATTTCCTTCGTTTGCGTCGCCTGGAGCGATTGTATAGGATCGCAGCTCCTCCGACCAAAATGTCCAGGAAAACGTCTGAATGCTCAAACGTCGGCAAAAAGTTATTTGGTGTGCTATTTCTGATGTCCAGGAGTTCGTTTCTTGATAAATAATGTAAATAAAATGAGCATTAGCATTTAATATAAAGAATACATTAATTTTCATGTCTCACATCACACAAGGACACATTTTAATCTCATTAAATCACTTGATGTTTAACAAAACTCTGTAAAATAGCATCTCCATAACACACTGCATTTTTATCTCTATAAAGGGAAAAGCCTCTGGTTATGGAGTTAGATGTCATTTTAAAAGATTAAAACTTGAATGAGATAATTCAAAATACAGGTGTGTACAGACTGTTCTCAGTGTACATGAGCAGACTGAACAGTGATAAGATATATTTTAATCAGTTCTGTTTAAATCTATTACAGTGTGGATGAAGTCAGGATTAAATTAAACTGCAGTTACCACTAGAGGGAGTCAAAGGCATTTTAGTTTCACTTTTCAATCACTGGCCACCACATGTTGAGTTACTGCAGCCTTCCTGTCAGCTCCAACCAGTCTGGCCATCCTCCTCTGACCTCTCTCATCAACAAGCTGTTTCTTTCTGTCTTTTTGTTTGTGTAATCTATATAGACTGTTGTGTGTGAAAATCCCAGGAGATTTCTGAAATACAAGTTACTGCATGAGTTTATGAATTGTGCTGCTGCCATATGATTGGCCGACTGGATAACTGCATGAATGAGCAGGTGCACAGGTGTTCCTAATAAAGTGGACAATGAGAATATAATGTACATATAGACATTTTGCCTATTTGCAGCCCTGTTACTCAGTGTGTTATTCTTTAATACAAATGATTTTAATCCTAGTAAAGTGAAACATTATAGGTTTTACAGTGTGAGTCTTAAAACAGTCTTAATGTGAAAAAGGGAACAGGAGGGACCACATCTGTGTCACTAAAATGTAAATGTGACATATATGTACATTCTCTCTCTCTCTCTCTCTCTCTCTCTTTCTCTGTAAGAACACAGGAAGTTGCAGTGTCTGTGTCCACTAAAATAGAAGCCACCCCATACCACAATGCCCCCCTTAAAAGAGAACACAGGAAGTGGTAAGGCTTTAACACACACCTCTGCTCTGTCAGTCAGTCAGTCATTGGAGAGACAGGATGGAGCTCAGTCCACTCCCTGTGATGCTCTGTGAGTAAATGTTCTCTTTGTGTCTTCATTAGAGTGAGTGGTGGGGTATAAAGTTGTTCGTCTGCAGTCTGAATGTCCTGAGTGATGAGCTTATTGTGTGATTAGGACATTGTGTGTACTTCAGCATGACTGCTCAGGTGGATCAGTGGATCCATATCTGTTATGAGAAGGGTTTAGTTTGATGTGTAACTACTCTCAGTAACTATGATAGTTCAACAGGG
>CM040978.1:2648138-2666366 GCA_022985145.1 Pangasius djambal
GCAAGTTTAAAACACAGGGTTTAAATAATCTAATGAGTGTAAACGAGTCTGTATTGTTGGAATCTGTAGCTGATCTTCTGTGTCCTGCTGTCATCTGCTGCTCAGTGACAACCTCTCATGATCATCTGATCTGCTAAAAGAAAATGACTGGATGGTGTTTGTACTTTCACCAGTGGAAGTCATGGTTGTGACTAACTGAAATGTCTTTAGCTGCTGTGGTGAGACTCTGGTGGTGTTTCCTGAGCACAGAAAAGTTTTGATAAAACCATGTTAGCATTAACTAGACTTCCTGAGAAAATGCCTTATAACCTACATTTCCATTTTTATTATTATTAAGATCTGCACAGGGAAACATCTCAGTACAGCAGGTTCACTCTAATACACACTAATATCAAACCAGTGCACAGCATTTTTAAAAAAAATAATCCCTAATCATTCTTTACCTATCTGTGTTAAAAATTAGAGTAATAACTGTGCAGAAACAAACACTTCTCATTAGTCCTGTACACACAGAGCAGTGACAGTGTTAGAGGCCTGAGAGCAGAGAGCAGGTAGCGGATGTGGTTTATTTTCTATTTTAATGCAGTGGTGCAACTTCAGCAGTGAAGAAGGGGAGGAGGTGTGAAGGTGGACTTGTGAAAGCAGTGGCTGACACTTAACTTTTTAACTGTTGATTTGGTGGACATTATTGTAAATATGCCACTTATGCATTTCTGGTTAGATGCTAACTGCATTTCATTGGTTTAGTACATGTACTTTGAACAATGACAGTAAAGTTAAATCTAATCTAATAAATAACTCCACTGACACTCACTGAGCTCTTTTAAAGCCAAAAGTTGACCAAGCTGAAAATCACCATTTGAAGCCAGAGTCTCCACAGCAGGGCCAGTTGGAGACAAAATGACTATTCAGAGTGATGAGATTTCTGAACATACCCTCACCGGCCATTTTATTAGGAACACTACCCTACTATTACTGGATCACTCTTCTATTACTATTACTGGGTATATTATTACTATATTATTGTGAGTGTAAATGAGTCTGTATTGTCGGAATCTGTAGCTGATCTTCTGTGTCCTGCTGTCATCTGCTGCTGAGTGACAACCTCTCATGATCATCTGATCTGCTAAAAGAAAATGACTGGACAGTGTTCGTACTATCACCAGTGGAAGTCATGGTTGTGACTAACTGAAATGTCTTTAGCTGCTGTGTGTAATATAATGAAGGCGTAGACAGATGCACGTGCATATTCAAGTTTAATAAATGATGGAAACTAAACACAAAACAAGAAGTAAGAACTCGTGGCAAAATACAAGTACTAAGATACATAATCATGAGAAATGAAAGCATAACGAGACAAAGAAAGACAAACGCAAGACAAAAGTGCTGTGCCAAATGGGATTTAAATACCAGTGCTAATTAACCAAAAATGTGAATCAGGTGTAACCAGTCATGTGACATGACCATGTGCGGCGCCTTAGCTCATGGGGAATTGTAGTCTAATGCTAGTTTCAGCATATCCATGACAGAATCCCCATAATGCGCGGCTCCAGACGCATGAAAAAAGTTCAGGAGGTGGTCCTGGACACCCAGACAAGATGTTGCTTAGCTGATCAAAGTTCTTTTGAGCACTATCACTCGCGGGGCCTGAAGGAGGCGTGATGTCCTCCCTCTGGTACAGAGGCGGGGAGGTCTCCTCCGCACAGCCGAGGGGTGGCGCAATGTCCCAGGCCAAGCATGAGCGTGGAGCATCAGCCACCGCTCAGCCAGCTGGTGGGCTACATTCTCTGTGAGACCAGAGGGGGAATCAACTCTCTCCACGAGCTCATAGTGGGGAGCAATATTTTCCGTGAAGCCAAGGGGGGGAGAGACATTCTGTGATGGACATTCTGGGAGTGATGTCCTCAGCTGAGCATGGGGGTGGAAGGACTTCCCCAGTGGAGCAGGATGGTGGAGTGACATCCTCAGCTGAGGAAGGGAGCAGGGCGATGTCCTCAGTTGGGCAGGTAGACTGAGCAACGTCTGAAGTGGGGCAGGTAGGGTGGAAGATGGTTTCAATTGCTCACACATCAGGCGGTTCCTCTCCAAGAACTCTTCCTGAATGGCAAGAAAATCCACTGCATCCATTTGTAGGTTTTGCGATCTGTCATGTAATGAAGGCTTAGACAGCTGCAAGTGCAGATTCACGTTTAATAAAGACAAAAACAAAGCACAAAACAAAGAAACATAACCATAAGACATGATGCTGTGCCAAACATGACTTAAATACCAGTGCTAATTAACAAAAAACGTGAATCAGGTGTAACCAGTCATGTGACGTGATAATGTGCAGTGCCATGGCTGATGGGAATCGTAGTCTAATGCTAGTTCCGGCATATCCATGACACTGTGATGAGCCTCTGGGAGTCTTTCCGGTGGACAGAAAAGTTTTAATAAAACTGTGTTAGCTTTAACTAGACTTACTGAGAAAATGCCTTATAACCTACATTTCCATTTTTGTTATTATTATGTGCAGGGAAACATCTCAGTACAGCAAGTTCACTCTAATACACACTAATACCAAACTAATGCACAGCTCTTTTTTCTAAATAATCATTAATCATTATTTACTGATCTGAAACAAACACTTCTCATTAGTCCTGTACACACAGAGCAGTGACAGTGTTAGAGGCCTGAGAGCAGAGAGCAGGTCGCGGATGTGGTTTATTTTCTATTTTAGTGTTGTGGTGCAAATTCAGCAGTGAAGAAGGGGAGGAGATGTGAAGGTGGACGTGTGAAAGCAGTAACTAACACTTAACTTTTTAACTGTTGATTTGGTGGACAAATTTAACTCCACTGACACTCACTGAGCTCTTTTAAAGACAAAAGTTGGCCAAGATGAAAATCACCATTTGAAGCCAGAGTCTCCACAGCAGGGCCAGTTGGAGACAAAATGACTATTCAGAGTGATAAGATTTCTGAACATACTACTGAAATATACTATTACTGGAACACTCTATTATTACTATTACTGAGTATATTATACTATTACTATACTATTATAGTATAAAAGAGGTATTGGAAGCGGTATTTAAACAGTTCTTGTTAAACCTTTTACAATGTGGATGAGGTCAGGAGTAAAAATGTACTGCTGTCACCAGTAGAGTGCATCAAAGTCATTTTAGTTTCACTTTTCAACCACAGGCCACCACCAGTTGGGCCACACTTCTCTACCCTGTCTTTCCACACTGCAGAATAATTCATGCATGAAATGCTTAAATAGTAGTTCCATCTGTCCATCCTCTCTCTCTCTCTCTCTCTCTCTCTCTCTCTCTCTCTTGCTTTCTCTCATTAAGAACGTTACAGTGTGATACTCTGTTGCTTTTATGTCCCAGTGATAAGATTATCACTCGTCAATAATAATATCTGCTGCATATTTGGTTACTTTGTGCAATAAAGTGAAATAACGTGAAACAAACACCTTAATGAGCAGAATAGTGACCTTTTTGTAAGTTACTGTAGGTTTTGTTTATTTATTATTAAGAGAGCTTAAAATGGATTTCTTACAGATGGTAGTTTAGATTTCCTGAATAAGATTTATTCTTATGGGTTCGTTGTGTCTAAAATGTGCTGTTTTCATTAATAGACTGAATATTTTCCATATTTATGTCATGTTCTGTTTCTCTTTCCTTTTTAGTGCTGATTTCACTTATACCAGTGGCCCATGCTCAAGGTGATTTATATATAATTTATCCTGTATATTGTGTGCATATTTGATTTGTTTTGGGGCTGAGAAGTTTGTGCACAATTTGTCAATTTGTTCCTAGTTTATTAATGCAGTTTTTATAGCTCTAAACAAAGGACGTAACATTAACTCAGTTATTTTCATTCTTTGTTCTCGTACCATCTCATGTGTAGATTCACTTTGTGCTCTTGGTAAATTCACCCACACTGTGTGGCTCTTCATTTACTGTTTCCCTTTTTACAAGAACTATTTTCACTTAAGACAGTAAATTGTAATATAAGAAGAGGATGACCAACAAAAGTTTAGATGAAAATGAATAGTTTTATGCTTAAATATTTTTATGCTGCTTAAATGCCTCAACATATTAATTATAAAACAGCACAAGTTTAATGACAGCAGCACATGGGAGCAACCGACATAAATAGTGCTAAATAAAATGTTTCATGATGCCCCTGATTTCTTAATAGTATGTAGGTTTCACACATCAGTATCAACAAGTAACAAATAACATGTACTCATACTCGGTCTAAAAAATTATATTAGTAGTGTACACTTCAGAATTACTTTATATAAGGTTTATTAACAACAGAATGTTTTATAGGGAGTCCTAAAGCTGTGGTGTCCATAAAGCCTGATACACACGTGTTCATTGGAGAGTATGTTACTCTCAGATGTGACCTACAGAGAGGAGGAAGAACTAAGCGGAGATACAGCTGGAATAAAAATAATAACACACTCACAAACAGCACAATGCAGGAGGTCATAATCCGGTCTGTTGCATACTCTGACAGTGGTGACTACACCTGCAGAGGACAGAGCAGTGACTCTCAGAGCTCAGAGATCAGTGATGCTGTTACACTGACTGTATCAGGTGAGTCTGTGGGTGTTTATTTCTTATTTAATATAATAACATTATTTTTCAGGGTTCAGATTTTGAGCTGTCAGTAACTGAGTCCCTGTTCGTTTAATGTTGACTTTCACTTCCCTGTCTAGTAGACACCAATTTCTTTCACAGGAATCATCATCATGTGTTTTGCAGTAGCATTTGGGTTTTATATTAAGTTTGCAGTAGAATTGTGGTGAGTCAGTCTGATTAATAGTACACAGTGAACATTAAGGAAGAAGGCAGTAAATCTCACCTTGTGTTGGCTCTGCCAATATCTGATTTATTAGAAGATCATTTGAGACATTGGATTTATAAGATTTTATCTGAGAATTCTGTAATTTTGAGAGATTTTGATTATCCGCATCATTCACATCAGTCTCTTTCTCACCACCTGAGGTAGAAGTCACTCACAGCATTTAAATACGAGCCTCATTCTCTTCTCTTCACTTGACTGATGTCTGTTCACACTAACACTGCTGGGGAAATAATCCCTGATTCACTTCTGTTCTGTTGACTATATTTCTAGTTATTAATGTCTTTGTATTAGTTCATTTAAATATTTTATAACTTTGTCTGCTGTCATCTATACAAAATGTGTAAACACTCCTCCCTGTTTTAATGATGATGTGATGGCACAGGAGCATCGCAGACATTTTGACAGCCACTATCTGATTACAAACTGAATTGATTAGTCTTCTGACTGTTTCTATGTAACTGTTCAACATTTTTTATCAGATCCTTAGAAAAACACACTTTGAAAAGCACATTTAGCTATAGAGGTGATTTTTGATTTTCATCATGTTTGGATGTTACCAGAATCCAGCTGTAGCAACGTCTAATTAAGTTTTCCAGTCTGTCTCACATATGTTCAGTAAACTGCATATTTATAACATTACTTCATTTTTTTTTTTATATTAGTCGTGTGTAATTTTTAAGAAAATGCAGATGATGGTGCAGGATTTGTGCAGGATCCATTAAATAACAATCTGAAAAGTGAAAAGCAGCTCTGTCACCTTCATCATTTCATACCAACAGCAAAACCCAAACCGACTGTGAGAGTGAATCCTCAGAGCTCCGTCTACACTGGAGACACCATCACTCTGAGTTGTGAGCTGCAGCAGTCGACTGGATGGAAGTTTCTCTGGTACAAAAATTATCAGCACTTACAGCTTCTGAACAGTGAACAAGCACACACACTTAATGTGACAGTCAATAATGCAGGAGAAACAGTGTACCAGTGTCAGGCATGCAGGACAAACTACTACTACTACACCTATTACTATGACTACTACACAGAGCTCAGTCATTCTGTCAAGATTACAGCGAGAGGTATGTCATGATTTTATTCCCTTTTCACCTCAGTTTTGTTAGAAGAAGCCAGAAAATATTGCTTAATTATTGTAATTCCTTGTTATTCCAGTATGTTCAAAAATAATCTTGAAATACATATGTTTTAAAAGTATTTGTCATTGGTGGCTGGTAAGATCAAATGCAAACGTTTGTTATTTAACAAAGAAAAATAATAAGAGGTAAAGCTGTAACTTTAAGTTTTCCACTGTGAAAAAGTCTTCAGGACAGAGGAGTTTATGCTTTTCGGTTTCCCTGTAACATGACAAGCTGCATTTTTCATTGAAAGAGTGAGAAAAAAGAGACTCTGTTGAGGAAATAACTGTTTATAGCTGAACAAGAACTAATTTGTGGAATGTCTGAAAAACATTAACTAAAATGTAACTATAAATGGATGAAAAGTATAATGTGTCCTTCATTAATAAATTAAAAATTATAATCACTGGCAAACTGCTGTGATTTAAAAGCAATAAATCACATGAGGACATGCTGTTATAGGAAAATAATCTGTATTTTGGGGTGGAAACCTTAACTCAGCTTCATAAAAGTCTAAAGGGTTAAGTACAAATTTACTGTAATTAAAATTTTTTAATACATAAAACCTGAACCATACTGTACTCATAATTATAATTTCATTTCAGTTAACCTTTGAAAATTTGTTCAAATTATGTGGGTATGAATATGCAATTTAGATGTAATGTAAAATAAAGTGTTTCTGTAAGAAACCGTGATTTCTGACAAATAATAGTAATGTGAGGTTTCTTTATGTGCACATGAAAATATGCAAAAAATCTGTTTGTATTTCCTGTGTAACAGAGAGACCACGGGCAGTACTGAGTGTATCTCCACAGAGCTGGCTGACTGAAGGAGACTCAGTGACTCTAAGCTGTGAGGTTACAGACTCCTCTACAGACTGGACATTCAGCTGGTACACAACTGTTCCCTACAGAGACGGCTTAACTCAAATAAAAAATGATCATGGCTATATCATGTATGTGGAGCTCCTCTCAGACAGCAGCAGAGGATCTGGAGGCAACTACACTCTCAGTCCTGCTGCTCTGAATCACACAGGAGTTTATATGTGCAGAGGAGAGAGAGGAGAACCAGCCGTTCACACACAGTACAGCAATCCACAGCCACTATGGATCACTGGTGAGGAAAATTAACTGTTGGGTTGAAGTGTAGAATACAAAAGTGTGAATGTAAGATCAGATTAATGCAACATTTATTTATTAATATGTATAAGGCAGTTAAAGAGCCCTAAGTGCTGATAGAGGCTTATTGTCATGATTTCCCTTGTGTTCCTCTGTATTTTGTGATGTCTCTGCCCCTTGTCATTGGGTAATTTTTCTGGGTAACATACAGGACTCAGGAGATGGTTGAGGATCTATGTGCAGGAGGATTTTATTTTAAAAGCCAGAAAGGCAGAGCAGGTAAACATTTAGGATGTAACCAAGTACAAATACATCATTCAGAGTGAACAGAAAATGTGTTCTAATCAGAACAGGTACGAATAGGAGGTGCTCTATTGAGGTTTTTTTTGTTTGTTTGTTTGTTTCTTTTGGAAAGCTTGCCCCAAAGGCAAGAATATGCCCACATCTTGGTTAAAACCAAATACAGATACAAATATGGCTATTCAGAGCAAAAACAGATGCAGGTACAGATGATGTCATTATGTTACACTGTTACACACTGTATTTGTATTGTATTGTATGTGCACAATACAGATAACAGAGGTGTAAAGCAGGCAAGAGTCAAACACACTGAAGCACCGTACAAGAAACCAGAGAACAAATCCAAAAAACTAATCAAAAGACAAGGCAAAGAGTCTAAACAGGGCAATGGCAATCACAAACTAAACATGGCTCTGAACTTGCACAAACCCTGGGATTGGCAAGACTTTACTTCATGTATAAGACCATGTGCTGGCCTAATATACTCTACAATGAGGAAGTGACCTGGAGGTGGTGTGATAGAGCTAGACTAATACTCAGCCAACAGTGACATCTGGTGGTGAGGAGGCGTAATGTCCCCCACTGATGTGATTCCCTGAATGTGTGAACCCGTTCCTCACTGTAAAACATTTACTGTAATATTTACAGTATTTTACTGGTAGCAAATAGTAGTAAATGACTAAAATATATTTACTGTAAAGTATTCTAATACCTTCACAGATGATTCTTGTTATGTTTATTGTATATTTCCAGTAATATACTGTAAATTCTCCAAGTAAAATACTTGTAAATATATTTATAAAATAAAACATAATACAGTATATTTGCTCCTTTGGCTGATGCAGGATACAACTGAAATGATGGTTAAAGTTCTTGCTCAAGGACCCAACCATAGCGGCTTAACAATACTGGGATTTGAACAGACGACCTTCTGATCTGTAACTTAAAGCCTGAAACACTTTAAAGTCAAGCTTAATAGAAGGAGAAATTTTACAAGTCTTACTGCTGGCAAAAACATTAGATATCCCACTAGGCAATGCATTTTCTGCTAATTTACTGCAAACCTGTGAAATAATAAAACAGTATTTTGCTGTAAAATAAATACTGTACATTTACAGCAATTTCCTTTTTTTCTGCCTCAATTTATTACATGATTCCACTTTTTATTTTTATTTATCTGCCTTTTTTTCTGTGTTTAAGGTGAATCTCCTCCAGTCTCTCTGATCATCAATCCCAGCAGAACTCAACACTTTACTAATGACTCTCTCTCACTGAGCTGTGAGGACCAGAGTAACTCTACTGGATGGACCGTGAGACGATACACACACAGTGAGGGAGTGTTAGATTGTTCACGGTGGGGATCAGTTACAGGATCTACATGTAAAATCAGCTTCCTCTCCACATCACACACTGGAGTTTACTGGTGCCACTCTGAATCTGGAGAAAACAGTAATCCTGTCAACATCACAGTGCATGGTGAGTCTTTATGTAGTGTGTTTACTGCTAAAGGAAAAGGGAAATGATTTATTACTGAATATTAAGAACTCTGAGTTTGTAAATGGGGGAAAACCATTCAGGAAGACAACAGCAACATTTTTTTCAGTACATTACCTGTAATTTCTATAATTCTGAGTATGGATACATGTATGCTAGTAGTATTAGTAGCTAGTAGTAGTATATACTAGTTTTATTAGTACCAGTAAATGAGCATGGAATCAATTTTCAATATTCATATTTATCTGTGCTGCTGCTTCCATAATTCAGTTGATTTTTTTTTCTCTTGAGCTAGTGTAGGCAGTTTTCTGCAAGCTTGAATTAAATACCGGAAGACTCCACAGGTTTAGAGGATTTTAAGTTTTATATACAGATTAATTAGAGAACTTTTATTTATATTATATACACACATCATAGTGAGTGGATTTCCTTGTTTGTCATTTTCTGTTACGGTAGAGCAGGTAAAACGCTGAATGAGGCTGTAATGAGGCTCTACACAACTAGTTTTACACACCTTATCTAAAGAGTTTTCATCCAATTCAACACCACGAAACACAAACACACAGTGTTTTATCACAGTGAAATCAAGCAGTAGTGTAAATTCTCTGTGTTCTAGATGGTGATGTGATCCTGGAGAGTCCTGTCCATCCTGTGACTGAGGGACATCCTCTGACTCTACGCTGTTTATATCGCAGCACAAAGCCCTTAAACCTCCGAACTGATTTCTATAAAGATGGATCAGTTCTCCAGACACAGACTACAGGAGAGATGATCATCCGAACTGTCTCAAAGTCAGATGAAGGTTTCTACCACTGCAAACACCCAGAGAGAGGAGAGTCACTGAAAAGCTGGCTCTCGGTCAGAGGTGAGAAATCATTTAAATATTCATTTAAATACAACTGTTTCTTGAACTCAGTAGCTTTACAAAATGTAAGCTAAATTCCTTAGTTTATGTAACTCTGTGTACAATATCCTATGTTATGCTTGTGCACACAAGTGTAAATTAATTTATTTGTACATAGATTGAGCTAAAACTTACAAACACTTTATCATTAACAACGTGTTATTATAATGATTATTTTATTCGGCATCAGGTCCATCACATGTAGAAGGTCCATTCTCAGTGCTGATGCTGATCAGTAGTGTAGTGACGGCCTCTCCGTATCTGCTGGTGACCATCATTCTGCTGGTCAAATGTTACAGAGCTCGAGGTAAGAACTCTTTCAGTACATTTCACATAATGAGCACAATAACCTTACTTAGTGCGAGAAAAACATTTTCACCTTAGGACAAGTAGAAAGCATCTGACTCACTATTCTCATTTTAAAAGCAAAAAGCCACACTTGAGTGTTAAAGCACTTGTTCTAAAATGCACTTACAGTAAGATTTAAATGTAAGTAGGATATGATAAACACAACATCTGTTTCTGCTGAGGGCTGAGGGTGAAGTTACACGTGACAGACGCTTCAAGTGGAGTTACGTTTTAGCCTTAAAACAAACACCCTTTAAACTGTGTTTAGGATGAGATCAAATGCAGTTTGGTTGCTTTTCTGCCATAAACACCTGGAATAAACTTTCAAATAAAACAAATAACTTTCTAATTTCTTTAACAGCTCACACTTATGAAGAGAGAATTGAGAATGCAGTCATAGAGGAGTGAGCAAAGTTCACCTAACAAAAGAAGATGCATTTACTGTAAAAATAATTTAATTATTTATTATTCTTTAGGGCTTTGTGGAGATTTTAAAATAATACTGATTTGTCATTTTAATGTCATGCTGTTATTTGCTCAGCATCTTATAGACACCCTCGTTGTTCTGACTGCATTTGTTTAGCTAAAGCCTGCAAACCTCCTCATGAGGTGAAAGTTACCGTGTGTGTAGTTTCTAATAAACCTTACAGGCTGCTAATGCAAAACAGAGAAAAAAATGAACAAATATTCTTAAAAATATTTATTGGTCAGTAGAAAATTTTGATGCATTGTCTGAGAGTTGAGCTGTGCTTCTGCAAAACAACATCTGACGTGTGGGAAATAAATGTGTCTGCTATTGGAGTGAGTTTAATCCCAACATGGTGACCTGCACATTAAAACCCCAAAACATTTCATCTAACTGTAATGAGGTTTAAGCAAACACAGTAATCTGTGCAAAATGGGTGTTTTGAGTCCAGAAAATATAAAGTAATACTCTACTCTGTCAGTTGCTGGGTCTCTGTTAATGCAAATCATACCATCGTGGGGTTTTATTCTGATGGAAGGGAATGAAATGAAACAGGATTAAGTGCAAGATGGAAACTAGCATCGTTGGGAGGAAACTAAAGACTAGTAGGTTTGATCTGTACTAGGACATGCACTACTGAGATTTGCTTAATATACAGAGAGTGTATATGGCAGTCGTTTTCAAAGTGTGGGGCACATCCCCTGGGGGGGCGCACAGGAGATAAAAAAAAAAACAGCCAACGGACGTAGCATGGAAAATGGATGAGTTTGTGAAAGGGAAGAGAAAAGCCGTAGATGAGGTAACACAGACATCCCAGTCAGGTGCTGGTCATTGATAAGCTAAATGCAGAAAATATGATGAGGCATATCTTACTCTCGGCTTCACTGTTAATGTGGTTGGTGAGGAGGAGAGAGCTATGTGTGTCCTATGTCTTAAAAATTAAGAAGACACATTGAGACGATACATCCGAATTATGTTCAAAAGCCACTGTTTTAAAAGAAAACCTGATCAATATCGTGGGCAGCAAAATAGTCATTTTGTAAAAGCCACTTCAGCAACAGCGAAAGCGCAACTGGCTTTGTACAATATTGTGTATCGCGTTGCACAATGCAAGAAATCACACATGATTGCAGAAGAGTTGATTCTTCCTGCTGCTATAGATATGGTGTCAGTTATGGTTGATGAGACGAAAGACTATCCCAGTGTCTAATGACACCATATCAAGACAAATTTTTGATATTGTGAATGACTTGGAGGAACAGCACATTGAGAAAATAAAGGGAAAAGCATTGCACTTCAAGTCGATGAGGCCACTGACAGTACCAAGGACAGTTTGTTAACAGCGTATCTACGCTTCATGCACTATGTGCACCCGATCTTGTTCTGTTCAATGTTTCAACAGCAACACAATTGTAATTTCAAAAATGTTAAAATTTGTAATTTCAGTTAAAAAAATATTCAATTTTCATGACTTTTAGTGAAATTAATTGGAGGGGGGATTAGAGGCAGGACCAAAAAAGTTTGAGAAGCACTGGTATATGGTTTAAATTGCATTATTTCAGAATGAAAGTGCGCAGTGTAATATTTTCCAGTGTAGGTTGTATTTGCTGTATAGATGACTACAGTCAGAGCGTTTGGTGAAAAGCCCAGTGTTACTGGAGTTAAAGTAAGTGAAGCTTTGTATGTATGCAATATAAAAACAAGTTCATTGGCTGTTATCTGAAATATGGTGGGGACTAATATTGTGTTTTGTGTCTTCTCAGTATTAGTTCTACCACTACTGTATTTGTACTGCTGTGTTTTCTTCTATTTCTGTGTGAGATTAGCTCTAGTTGAATTACGAGGAGTAGATTTCCAATCTCAGTTAGACACTGTTGTTAGTTTTGTTTAACTTTTCAGCTGTTTTCATTTAAAGAGTGATTATTTAACCTGGTAGAAATAATGTATCATATGAAGTACAAGTAACTCCTGTGTCTGTCAATATCAGCATTTTTACCATTTTGTATTTTTATACAATGATGTACTGGAGCTAAAACATTTATTGAGCCAAAAATAATAATAATAAAAAAATAACCAAATCAATGTCTACTTCATTTCTCTTGCTTTTTATGTTTTAAACTCCCTTCTGCTGCTATATTGTTGTCTTTTCATTGTCTTATATTGTCTCTTGTCTCAGTAACATTGGAATTTCCCACATGGGATTAATAAAGTGTTCTCTTAAAAGCAGAAACTGGATCCTTCAGTATTATTCAGTGTAAGTAGAGGATCTCAGTGCAGTAAAGTTCAGAAGTAAATGAGGAATCAAACAGAAGTGTTATTACTCTTACTGCATGTCTACACACTGGTACACTGATGTACAGGACTAACATAACACTGAAAATGTCCTAAACTCAACACAGGAAATTAACATTACAGCAGTGGCAGTGATTCAGACGATCAAAAGCTATTTATAAAGTGAATTACAAGGTTTCACTGTTAAACCCTGCTAGATAACTTCCTCATGAGTGCATTTCTTCCCAGTCCTGGCAGAGGGATTAAACAGTCAGGATTAGAGGTTTGTAAATCAAGCTTGTATCTAAATCATTGTTGTATATGAGCACTTACACAGTCTACACAATTGGGGAGAATTTTTGGTAGGTGTCTGCAGTGAGGAACATCACACACTTCTTCCAAGGGAAAACCGTAGCAGAAAAATAGTTTCATGCATATTTTACTGTATAAATAAACATTTATTCCCTTTTGTTACTGTAAGAGGCCGCGCTACACCTCCAGCAGCCAGCAGAGGGCAGCAGTGGCGCACAGTGAGAGCAGCCATTCAGGAGAACTCAGTTACCCAGAATTCTCCGGGCTGATTAACCTGGATTAACTGCACCTGCCAGGTAGGATACTTAAGGCCAGCCTTTGAGACAGCCCTTTGTCACACCTTTGTAAAGTGACCAGTATGGTATGTCAGGGCTTTTCTGAAGTCAGGTTAAAAGGGCAAAAGAAAAAGAAAGTAAGAATTTAAAAGAATTAGAAAGGGAATTGAAATGAAAAGCTGAAAGAAAGCAGAGGAAAGAAGAGACAAGAGCACCAATAACACCCCAAACCCTGCCTTTCACCTTTATTTCACCAATATAACCACTAATAACCCTGCTTGCCCAGTTATTTATAAGCAAGCAGGGGTTTTCACTCTGCAGTTGGGTCCACACTGAACCGTCCTGTAACAGTTACCATATCATTTGTGTATGAGATTTTAAAACTCGGGTCTCTTGTAAAGAACAGCTGGCTGTTAGATGTCATAAACTTGTGTTATGAAGGCAACTGAAGTGATATTCAGTGAGAAAACTCGCTCTGGACTCCTCTGCGCTTACATTTATCATGTCAGCAGTCCCAAAAATGACTTCAGTAACATAGCTTCATACTGACAGTTACTGACAAAGTGTCACGAGTCCCTTTTGGACCCCTTCCTTAGACAGTGTGTGCTATAGCTGTCGCGGTTCATGTATAGCAGGCATTACAAATAATTTGCTTTTTATGTGCTTTTACTTTGCTGTGCAGATTGCACACACGGATTATAACTAGAATACAAAAATATTACATTCAAAACTTATTGTGCAATCGAGGCCCTTTTTATTCCTTGTTCACCATTAGGCATGCACACTGTAAATCAGCAGCAGAAAAAAAAAACATTTACCAAACATTATTTATTTAGATGCAATTTTTGAGGGAAAAAAACAACAACAGCCAGGTCCATAAATATTGGGACATTGACCAAGTTGTTGTAATGAATGTGTAATGTATGATGTATGTGTAAAAGTAACACATACATACTTTCTCTCTCTCGCTTACTCTGTAAGAACACAGGAAGTGGTAAGGCTTTACCACAAGCTTCTGCTCTGTCAGTCAGTCAGTCAGTCATTATAGAGACAGGATGGAGCTCAGTCCACTCCCTGTGATGCTCTGTGAGTAAATGTTCTCTTTGTGTCTTCATTAGAGTGAGTGGTGGGGTATAAAGTTGTTCATCTGCAGTCTGAATGTCCTGAGTGATGAGCTTACTGTGTGATTAGGACATTGTGTGTACTTCAGCATGACTGCTCAGGTGGATCAGTGGATCCATATCTGTTATGAGAAGGGTTCAGTTTGATGTGTAACTACTCTCAGTAACTATGATAGTTCAACAGGTAAGAGTACAAGTAGAGCAAGTTTAAAACACAGGGTTTAAATAATCTAATGAGTGTAAACGAGTCTGTATTGTTGGAATCTGTAGCTGATCTTCTGTGTCCTGCTGTCATCTGCTGCTCAGTGACAACCTCTCATGATCTTCTGATCTGCTAAAAGAAAATGACTGGATGATGTTTGTACTTTCACCAGTGGAAGTCATGGTTGTGACTAACTGAAATGTCTTTCACTGCTGTTGTGAGACTCTGGTGGTCTTTCCTGTGCAAGGAAAGGTTTTAACAAAACCATGTTAGCTTTAACTAGACTGAGAAAATACCTAATGACCTACATTTCCATTTTTGTTACTATTATGATCTGTGCAGGGAAACATCTCGGTACAGCAAGTTCACTCTAACACACACTAATACCAAACTAACTCCCATGACTTTTTTAAAGCAATCTGTAATCATTATTTATCTATCTGTGTTAAAAATAAGAGCAATAACTGTGCAGAAACAAACACTTCTCATTAGTCCTGTACACACACAGAGCAGCGTCAGTGTTAGAGGCCTGAAAGCAGAGACCAGGTCGCGGATGTGGTTTATTTTCTATTTTAAGGTAGTGGTGCAAACTCAGACATGAAGAAGAGTATGCGGTGTGAGAATGGAAAACAATAACTAAGTTTTTAACAGTTGATATGGTGGAAAAATATAAGTCTGCTGATATTCATTGTCCTGTTTTTAAGGCCAAAGTTGAAAAATCACCATTTTGTTCATATTTGCACAATAAAGGAAAATTAAAGTGAAAATCTCCATGGCAGGGCCAGTTAGAGACAAAAGGACCATTCTGAAGAGATAAGATGTCTTTGTGACATGGTGCATTTAATGGTGAAATTAGGCATTACAAGATGGGTAAATTACATCTATAATGGGTTAAAAATTCAAACAATGCTTGTTTGGTATTAAGGAGTATTAATTGTGTGTGAAGTTTTAGTCATTTGTCCAGAATTTGTGTGATGAGCCTAGTACAGTTGCCACTTTCCAAGAAAATATCTGTCAAAAAGCAAGAAATAAAAAATCAAGATTTAAAAAAGAAAAAAAAAAGGTGAGAGTTAAAGAGTAGTGGAGAGGGGGCCAGAGTATAAGCACTTTCTTTCTGAAGATGAGCAGGTGAATGTTTTCAGTTAAATCGTTTGTAGTATGTTTGTTGTACAGTCTGTGCTTGCTGAAATATCAAGCACACATTTTAACTAGCTATCTTTAGCTACTTGATATGCTTATGCTTATAGTAGGTATACTAGCTGTCAAGTATATTTGTCACTCCTTTTCGAGCGTGAGGTGCCATGACTTGAGTGCACACAACAGTATTCGCGAACATGGAGCAGTGAAGCCTCTCGCCATCATCTACCTACAGGCCTACAAAAGCAAGTTTAGTTAAACCATGTGTGTTTGATGCTTAAAGGACGACTATCTAGTGAATTGGTAGCGTAACCCCGTAATAGACAGTTGAGAGTCAGCAACATAAAGTCATCCAGTGTATAGTCTAGCAGCTCATTTTGAGTACTTTGTTCAACTGTGTTTGAGGTAATATCATTAACCAGCATTGACAGGATTCAGCAAAATTTACAGCCCAATTACTCCTCAAGAACCAAAAAAAAGGCATTTTTCTTCTTCTTCTCAGCCTCTTGCATGGGGTAAACAGATATTTCACACATATTTCTGATGAACAGATAATATGTGCTCCATAATCCTCCTTTCCCTCTCCCAATCATTGCAATTTATCGTAAAGTAGAGATGGTTCTGTACATCATACATTACTGTCTGCACTTACACTTTGACTTTGCTGAAATTTACGTGGGGATGACTGTAACTTTTCTAAAGAAGCATTGCTATTCTGAAACATTCTTTGAAATGTTGTATATATTTTATTCTGTGAGTTAGAGGAGAAAGAGAGATTCTGGAGTGAATTAGATGAGGAGATAGAGAGTATTCCCACGGGTGAGTGAGTGGTGATAGGAGCAGATTTTAATGGACATGTTGGTGAGGGGAACACAGGTGATGAGGAGGTGATGGGCAAGTTTGGAGTTAAGGAAAGGAACCTTAAAGGTCAGATGGCAGTGGACTTTGCTAAGAGGTTGGACATGGCTGTGGTTAAAACCTATTTTCAGAAGAGGGAGGAGCATAGAGTGACCTACAAGAGTGGAGGTAGGAGCACACAGGTAGACTACATCCTATGTAGAAGAGGCAATCTGAAAGAGATGAGTGACTGTAAAGTGGTAGTGGGAGAGAGTGTAGCCAGACAGCATAGGATGGTGGTGTGTAGGATGACTTTGATGGTCTGTAAGAAGAAGAGGTCAAAGATTGAGATAGAGAAGAAAACCAAGTGGTGGAAGCTGAAAAAGGAGGAATGTTGTGAGGACTTTAGACAGAAGTTGAGGCAGGCTCTGGGTCATCAGGTAGTGCTGCCAGATGACTGGGAAACTACAGCAGAAGTGATCAGGGCGACAGGAAGAAAGGTGCTGGGTGTGTCATCTGGAAGGAGGAAAGAAGATAAGGAGACTTGGTGGTGGAATGGGGAAGTTCAAGATAGGATCCAAGTATCCAGAGGAAGAGGTTAGCCAAGAAGTGATGCGGGTGGGAGAGGACGCTGGCGTTGTTTGTTCGCCGCTTCTCCACTCGAGTTTTAACGAGTTTTAACTGTTAAAACAGCAGTACAACCTGAGAACTACTTCTGTATAACATTTCTGTCTGTTATACGGATTTTACCGACTCAGACTCTACTTGGCTAATTGATAGCAAGTGCCTGCGGTTAGCTAACCGGCTGCAGCTTTTCCTAGCGCTTACGGCTCCTTTTGGTGCTCATTACGATTTATCTCTTCTGGTCTCGATTTCTCCAGCCACATCACAGATGATTTCTTGCTGCCGATTTCTTCCCTTTCTTTGTATACTTCCCTACTTTGTATACTGCTAACGGCTAACATCAGACGTGGAGCCCGTGTGACAGGCATAATGAACTACTCGGCCACTCAACTGATAGAATATAACAACCATAACATTCCAGCTTGTATATCAGTCATTAAAGAACTTGGACTCCTACGTCGGCCCCGGTATATCCACAGAAGCTCTCGGCAAAAGTTTGCTTACTCCCGGTGTGGTAAAGAAATTCCTTCCGTTTGGGCAGCTGTGCGCCCTGTAGCATCTCTTCCACATCATCAGAGGACTGATAATCTGTTGATTAGTAGCACTGGAGATACTGCAACAGCACCTCACATGGAGCCAGACAGAAAACGTGGAGTGGATTTCAGCCTACTTCGGCCAGTACGTAGATTCACTGCTTCATCTAAAATTAAAATTGAACTGTTTAATACACAATCCCTCACTAACAAATCCTGCTTCATACATGATCATATTCGGGACAAAAGTTTGGACATAATGTGCCTCACAGAAACCTGGCATCAGCCAGATG
>CM040978.1:2666466-2684179 GCA_022985145.1 Pangasius djambal
AGATGGCGCATGGAACAACACACTGTATCTACAGTCCAGACCAAAATCGCTTATAAACACTTTGCAGTTATTTGTCTTGGAGCGCTTGTTAAATATGCTTACAGATTATTACAGTAGGCTTCAATTTACAAATAGAATTGACATAATTATCATCAGTGTCTGATAAATTATTAACGGCATGTAATGTGATTGTGAGAAAACCCCCACAATAAAATATAAATAATGGTAATAGGTAAATATGGTGATAGGGACATTGAAAACTGTGTTTACACACAGCTGCATGAGTGTAAAGCGGATCATTATTTGATGTGCTTTGTAAACAGTTTATTGCACTGGCGCTGCATTTGGGAGATCATGTTTACGGCTAAACAACTAATTGATTGTGTATATTTAACTTTATTCAGCTGTTAAAGTTATTTGAAAAATATCGTGCCTACCAGCTCATTATTTATTATTATTATTATTTTGTTGCTGTTTTTGTTCAAATTTAAAGATGCATGCGTGTGCGTGCAAAAAGAGAATGTCCTTTTAGCATCACAGTTTCCATAGTAGTGAAATGTTATGTATATATGTAGAATTAGCCTAATTATTAATTTAACCAAAGTTTAAATCATTCCTCGCTCTGAAATCATTGAAATATTTGCAGTTATCCTACTGTATGAATAAAAACACTATAACAAAATTGCATAAACAGTGAATAAACTGTACATGGCAAATAAAGGTATATATGTATACAAAGCATAAATCTTTATTCAGATTTAAAAATGAGCACTTTGTAATACAGATGTTGAGGATCTCATCCGTCCAATGTTCGCCCATGTTCTTCTGATGTACGCTACTGTATGTAGCTTTTTAATAAACTGGGTAAATTCCCGACATTAAACAAACAACAGTTTACATGCTTAGGACGTTTGAGCTGTACGAATGTACAGACTTCTACGGTGACTGGGAAGGGACATGTTCGGTAGTTTTGTCGTGGCCACAGCATTAACTCGTGGGAACGTGATATGTCGTGGTCACGTGATATGTCGTGGTCACGAGTTAATTTTGTCGAGGTAACGACATCCTTTTCTCGTGGCCACAACTTCTTATGTTTGAGGGAACAACTTATTTTTCTCTTGGCCACAAGTTTAATGCGTAAACAAACATGATCCTAGAAACCCGGGATTATTCGAAATAGATATATATTAATATTTTATTTTGAATGTTTCATTTCCTTTGCATTTTAAAACTATGCAAATGAAATGAGGAACCGCTAGTGTTTATATGGCGTAGGCCTATTAATTACTAGCTGAAACAGACTGAAATATTACAGCCTACACTGTAAAGAACTGCGCTGTAAAATAACGGTAACATAGTGGCAGCTGTGGTTGCCAGCGCTGTACTGTTAATTTACAGCTCTTCATTTTTAAAGTATGTTACTGTTATTATACCATGTGGTAACTCATTTCATTTTGGAAACCGATTGCTTCAAACCATCCGAGTTTTTAAAAAAAAAAACTAGTGTTAATATGGTGTTAGTACAGTGAACGTATTTCAAAACCACAAACACTTAAAGTGTAATAATAAAGCAACCAAAACATGACTTTGTAGATCGTCATTAACCAGCAATAGCACACGTTTATGTACTAAAACACTTAGTAAAGAGACTGTCACTGCATCAGCAACTCCACAGTTACTGCTTGTAAATAAAGCAGCAGAACATCAGTGTTTGTGGCTCATCACTGACTGAAGCACAGGCTCTACTCTCCAGCACAATGATGAGCCATAAAACTAAAGTAAACTAACAGACCTCTCTTGTGCAAACACACATTAATACAGTTCAGGTTAATATTTACTCCCCTTATCAGTTAATGACTTTGCATAACGTTTTCTCTATAAACATTCACTAATATTTTAGTGAAATTAACTTGTTTTGTTTGGTAAATCTGACTGTTATGTTTTACAGTATATTATTTTTTTCCTCAAATTAACGCTAATCTACTGGCAGCTCTGGTTGCCAGCATGTTACTGTTTTTCTACAGTTTGTTGCCGTAAATTAATTACAGTTTATTACTGCTAAATTACGTGTCATGCTGTTTTCTTTCCTTCATCTTACATCTTTAACCCTTTAAACCCCACAGCAACATCCTCGGTTTTAAATGAACACTTATAATGTGTCCACACCACAGTGTGATAGAGTGACACTGAATCAGTGCTGAAGTTAATGAGATGATTATGTGATTTATTAAGTGCTGATTGAGCGTTAGTGATGAACATCTGCTGTTAACAAGCAGAATCACTGAATGAAAGAGAAACACAAGAACTACAAGTGACTTTAGCCACAGCCTTAGATGAAATCAACTGAAATAAAAGAAGACATTAAATCTCTCAAGATCTGATTAAACAGCTCCACAAACAGCATTACCAGCTTCACACATTACCAGACTGACTTTATTTCAGACATCTACAGAAGATCTTACTGAGAGTTACAGAGGTTTAGATGTTTTTTTTTTCACTACCATGATGGAGGTCAGTGTTTACTTTATTTGGGCTCTTGAACCTTGACTTTTTAACATCAACTTTTCTTTGTGTTTTTGAAACATGTTTGTTATGGCAAAAAAAGTCAAAGAAAAAAAAAATCTGGTGTTGGTGTTTATGGATTGATAATAATAACCATCCTCTTACTCCTGATTCACTGATGTTATCCAGTTACTGAATATTGATACTAGAGCAAATGAACAAGCACAGCTGAGCAATCAGTTATGAAAAACCGTTCAAATGCATTACTCATTAAAAAAGAAAAAGAAACCTTTGTTGTAATTTAGACACATGCATCAAGAATCAGTGTATGAACCTCAACAATGGTGACAATCCACAAAATAAATAAACAGATCAGTTCTGAACATCACAAAACATGCTACTAAAACTCAACACAAAAACAAAAGCAAAATAAAAGCACATAGTAAGAATTCAAGAAAATAAGTGGACAATTCAGCGGCATAATTTATTCATGCCACAGTGCATGCTGGGAGTCACAGATGAGTTTTGTACTGTGGTGATACCCAGCATACATTGCAGCATGAAGCTTTTGATTGTCACCATCGTTGAGATTCATATGCTGATTGTTGATGTCTCTCTTTGAGTGTAAAGGATATCAGTTCAAAATGTTTTAAACACAAACTGTTTTTAAATCGTTATTCACTGGTTGTAACAACACTGATCAACACTCATATAACTAGACTCTGAATGAGTCCAGCGAGGCTCCAAGTCAGTCTAGTAGATTATGACTATTAGAAACAGACATTAGAAACCTGACCAACCATAACAATTTTGCCATAACAAATGCATCTTAAAGACACAGTTACAGCAATCAAACAAAAGCTAAGGTTCAAAAGTCAAGGGTCAGGAGCCCAACTAAAGCAAACACTGATCTCCACAATGGTAACGTCAAACGAAACAATACAACATCATCATCTAAACCTCGGTTAATTCTCAATAAGATTTTCTGTAGACGTCTGACAGAAATAAAGTCAGTCTGGTTAGAAATGCGTGAAGCTGGTAAAGCTGATTGTTGTGTAAATCTTCAGTTGATTTCATCTAAGGCTGTGGCTAAAGTCAGTTGTATTTCTTGTGTTTGTCTTGTTTCTCTTTCCATCAGTGAATCTGCTTGTTAACAGCAGGTGTTCATCAGTGTCTGAATTCACTCATTAGTTTTCATTCTCCCTGTCAGGTTATATTAGTAAACTCTACATGAGTGAATAGTGAATGAGGGTGTAGGATGTGATTTGAAACACAGCCTCTGAGTGTCAACTTTGAACGCTGTTGATTCACGATATAGAGCAGTGGGATTAATATCAAATGGTGACGAGTCTGCCTACAGGGAGGAGGTGGCTGAACTCTCAGAATGGTGCATCAATAACAACTTGGCACTCAACACCTCCAAAACAAAGGAGCTCATCATCAATTTCCAGAAACAGAAAGAGGAACCAACCCCTCTATACATTGGTGGAGAAATGGCGGAGAGGGTGACCACCTTTAAATTTCTTGGCACACACATCTCCCAGGACCTCACATGGACTGTTAACACAATGTCCCTGGTCAAGAAGGCACAGCAACGGCTGTACTTTCTGAGGTTGCTGAGGAAAACTAACCTGTCTCAGCAGCTGCTTGTGTCCTTTTACCACTGTTGGAAGCATACTTTCCCATGTCATTCTGGTGTGGTATGCTGGCTGCACTATGGCTGAGAAAAAAGCTTTGCAGAGAGGGTCATCAACTCTGCACAGAAAATCACTGGTGCACAGCCGCTTTCACTTGCTGACATCTACAGCACCAGATGCATACAATGGGCCAGAAGTATAATAAAGGACTCTCTCCACCCCGGCAACCACCTCTTCACTCTGTTGCCCTCTGGAAGGCGCTACAGATCCCTCAAGACACACACCTCCAGTCCGGAATACTAAAGACTATACACTTACTACTCATACAGCTACTGGTGTAGCTGTGCAATACACTGTTCTCATATTTATATATTTATTCCTTAATTCTCTTGTATTTATTAATATTTCATTCACTACTGTACATATTTGCTACATTTGCACTATAACTATTTTGCACATTTGGTATATATATAACTGTTTACATTTGCACTGTTTACTTAGAATAGAATAGCTTTTTATTGTCATTGTACAGCTGTAAAACGAAGTTTTTTTGCTCTCACATTGAATGTACATTTTTGTAGGTATGTTTGTACTTTCAATGTGAGAGCAAAAAACTTCGTTGTACAGCTGTACAATGACAATAAAAAGCTATTCTATTCTATTCTATTCTATTCTATTCTATTCTATTCTATTCTATTCTATTCTATATGACACATACTCACCTTTCATGAAGTTTTGAGTTTTGGTTTTGGGTACACTATGTCAAGGCCATATTATTAAATGGCCCTGTTATAGCTGTCCAAATGCAAATGTTCAACATTTTTTTGATAATTATTGACCTAGAGAGTCCAGAGAATTGCACTGCAGTGGTTTGATCGAGATTGAGCGAAAAACCTAGGACTAGTTCACAAAAGTAGGTTTTTAAGAGAATATTTAATGAACAATTTAATTGACAGCAATGATTCTTGAGGCAAAGTTGCTCATTATGAGGAGGTCTATCAAATGATATGCATATTGTGTGGATGTGTGAAACCCCACATGAATACAGAGCCATAAAACTCGTTAGTGCCAAATAGTTGGCGATTTATTTCAAAATTCTTAGTCATTTAGGACCATGAGTCGAACATGCCCACCAAGTTTCGTTCCGATCGACCTCCGTTAACCTTGTCTAATAGGTGCTAAAACTTCATTGGCCGATGGCGGCCATGTTTTTTGAGATACGCCAATGTCCTCATAGACACTTATGGCACATTGGACAAAGAGACTGCACACCACTTTTCAGGTTGATTCAACAAATGGTTGCGTAGTTATCGCTGTTTTTATGTTTTTTTTCCATATTATAGCGCCACCAAGTGGCAGAGCTATGCAATTTTTTTATTTGACCAAAGATTGAGCTCATGCATGTGTACCAAGATGTGGTGAAGATATCGCATTCCGATCAAGAGTTATAGCCATTTTAGTAAAAGTGGCTCCGCCCACTTCAAACGTTTTGGCGCCCCTTTGCGACTGTGAGCCGAAAGTTCAACTTTTTTTTTAATAACTTTTCATTTTCACTGTCCAGAGAAGATTTCTGCACTGGTTTGCTTCTGATCGGGTGAAAAACCTTGGACTAGTTTCCAAAAGTAGATTTTGGACAAAATTCAAAATGGCAGAAATTTTTATAGATGGAAATGAATTCAGATAGCCATTTTGTTTTAATTGAGCCAAGGATTCCAATGATATAAGACACTTGAGTCTACGACAAACGGTCTAGGAGAGATGAGCAGTTTCGCGTTTTCGATCACTGGGTGATTCTTTGCCAGGTTCTCCCCAAATTGAGCTCTACCATCTGGCCAAGTTTCAAGTCTCATGGTGACATGGCGGCGCACCGTGGCCAGTAAAAATTACATGTCTTTTTTTTTTTGTTGTTTTTTTTTAGAGCGACACTGTACATACTGTAACAGTACATACGACACAAACAGAAGGACTTTAGATCGTATCTTGTTTATATAACCGTGGATAACTTGGAGGAGTTCATCGACAACTGTTTATCACGAGATGAACGCAGACAAGCAGCCTTCAAGACCACCGAAGCCGGCCAAAAGGGGAAAAAAAAGATTCGTCCAGCGACACAGATGATCTGCTTACTAATGAAATAGAGGTCAGTGTACTAGAATCGATAAACAATAAACTGGAAATACTTGAACTAATTCATGAGGACATTAAAGAACTGCGTTCTAGTCTGGACTTTGCGTATCAACAAATCGATGATTTCCATAGAGACAATAAGAACTTCAGACCTCGGTGCAATCAATCTCCTCACAAATTGAAATAATGAAAAAAGAAAATATACAAATGAAGGAAACGATTTTGGATATTCAGTCAAGGAGCATGAGAGATAATCTCATATTCTCGGGTATTCCCGATAATGACTCTGATAATCCAGAATCTACAGTTAAATACGTCATGCGCAATGAACTGAACCTACCTGCTGATATGGTAAACAATATTACCTTCCATCGTGTGCACCATCTTGGCAAACATCTGAAAGATAGACCGCGATCTATAATCGCAAAGTTTGTATACTGCAAGCAAAAACAACTGGTCATGAGCAGAGGAAGAGAGTTAAAAGGCACCGCTTTCGGGATAAATGACCAGTTTCCTCGCGAAATAATGGAGTGCCGGAAAAAAATGAATCCTGTTCTCAAGCAGCATAGGCAAGCCGGGAGCCGTGCTTCGCTTGTGGTGGATAAACTATACATAAATGGACAATTGTACAGAGATTCTAAAATCACTCCTTGGCTCATCTAAGTGTGGCAAGGTGGGTGACAGTCTATCCTTATTGGCTCATTGGCGTGTGATTGTCACCCACAATAGCCTATTAGAATCAGTGTTCGTGGGTATTTAAGCCTGACGGTATGTCACTTGGCGTGCATCATAGCTAGGACCGCCCTCTTCCGGATTTCATCTGCACCTGTGCAGCTGTGCGATGAATGGTCATTTGATGTTGCGCTGGGTTGCCGGCTGTCTATTTGCATGTCAGCTCTGAGATTTTTCTGGGGATGTGTCTACCTGCTTGAGACTCTGTGTTTATAAACTGTGGGCAACGGTACCACTCGTGTTGCACGACCTATTTTGTGTGCCGCTCTGTCTCTCTTTTTTTCGGACGCCACGCCGATTAGTCACGTGAGGACGCAGGAATTCTTTTTATTTTGCGTTCAGAGGACGGCGCTGCTGTTTTTCCTTGAACTGTTTTTCCTTAAACTGTTTTTTTCCTTAAATTGGTTTTTCCTTATATTACAAGTGTTTTTCCTTAAAGTGTTTTTCCTTAAACTGTTTTTTTTCCTTAAATTGGTTTTTCCTTATATTACAATTGTTTTTCCTTAAACTGTTTTTCCTTGAATTGGTTTTCCCTGGTATTACAAATTGTTTTTTTTGATATTATAAACTGTTTTTTTTTTAGACGTCATTTTTTGTCATTTATGTCTTGGTTATATTTTGTTTATGTTCACTGTTTTTCTTTGTGCACTTGTGCTTGTGCTTGAAGAGTTTAGATCTGCCTCTCTGAGGATTACAACTTGAGGCCCTGTCAGGCCCTGGGGCTAGGAGGCTAGCTGTTTTCTGAGTGCTGGTGGTGGTTTAACCGTGTGGAGTGCAGTGTGGCTTGGATTTATTTTTCACCGTGTGTGTGTGTCTGTGTGCTCGTTGAATCCACCAGTGTGCGGTAAGGATCTTCGTGTCAGCTAGCCTGCCTTTGCTGCTGGAAAGCCTGTGCCTGTTACTTGTGTAATTTTCTTTTTGAGTGTTTGTTTTTTTTGTTGTACCCAGAGCTGCTTTATTCTGATACATTGTTCTGGATTGTGATTGACTTTCAGCACTGTTGCTGTTTTAATTATTTATTATAGAAATCTGAATAAAGTGTTTTGTACATTGTTCCCACGTTTCTCCTTGAATTTGTGGCCAAATGAATCTGTGTCCCTTATTTGGGTTATTCCCCGTTTCGATACGGGGTGGCGTAGTCGGTTTGTTTGGGGGGGGGGTGTGTTGAGTTATTCATTTATTCCCCTCCCCCCATCTCAGCATTGCCACATTCGTGGCGTAGTCGGCAGGACTTGGCTTTTCTGGAGAGACGTGGGTTCATGTACATGTTCATTCAGGTAGCTCTGTGTACTATAGGGTGGTTGGTTTGTTTTTTTTCTCTCCCTCTTTTTTGTTTTTTTCTTAGGATTGAGCCTGGAGGTGAAATATTGACATAAGCAAAAACAGCGGCGAGCGTCCAGTGTGTCTTTTTCGAGTGGTAAGTAAGATTTGTGGTTAAGAATGGAGGAAGAATTGCGAGAATTAAAGGAATTGGTAATTCAGTTGAAAGCGGACAATGAACGGTTGCGGCAGGAGCAGTTTTCTGCTCAATCTGGTCCTAGTGGGCCGCCTGTGACCCTTGGGCCCCCTCCTTCCACTTCACAATCCAGTAATGAGAATGCTGTCCTGCCAGAGAGGTATGTTTTTGTACCACGAGACCGAAAATGTCCAAAATTTGGTGGCAGGTCGAGCATTGCTATTGAGGAGTGGATTGAGGAGGCCCAGGCTTGTATGCAGGCCCGTTACATGTCTGCGTCTGATAAAGCATTCTTCCTCTTTGACCATTTGGAGGGAGAAGCGAGGGAGGAAATTCGCTATCGCCCAGATAATGAACGTAATGATCCCATAAAAATTATTGCTGTGCTGAGAGAGTTGTATGGTTGCTCACAGTCGTATGTTTCTTTGCAGGAGGCTTTCTTCTCTAGGAGGCAACAAGAAGGGGAGTCTTTGTTGGAGTTCTCCCTCGCGTTGATTAGCCTCCCGGAGCAAGTAAAGCAAAAGTTATGCGATGCCAAATTCCCAAGTTTTGTTACGCGACCAATTCATTGAGCATGTTAATGACAATAGTCTTCGGAGAGAGCTTAAACAACTGGTACGAGGCAAACCCACTTTGACCCTTTTAGATGTACGAGGTGAGGCACTCAGGTGGGAACGCGAGGGTATGCCAGGGAGTTCCAGGGGTTGTAGTCATTCGTCTCCCTCTGTGTATGGCATTCAGTATGGGGTGCGGGGCGAGTCGCATGAGAATACCGTGAGGCCTTCTCAGGAGTCTGAACTGGGAGATATTAAAGAAATGTTGAGGTTGCAGCAGGAACAGATAAGTAAGCTGACTCGAAGTATTGCTCGCTTACAGGTCCCTCAGCCACCTCCGCCCCGTAGTCGCTCCCCTCGTCGTAACCAGATTGTGTGTAGAAGGTGCCAGAAACTAGGTCACTTTGCTAGGGAGTGTGATGGGGAGCGTGTACCTGCTGGTTTCTCAGTTGATAATGTGACGCGACCTGTTGGTGGACAGCCGGGCGCATCGGTGCTGCCGGAAAACTAGCCCCCACCGTGTTGCAGAGCCAAGGCGCGGTTGGGGAAGAGAATGGCTCGAGTGTTCTATCTCATTTAATGTCTTCCTGTCCACATCTTCTCGTTCGTATAGGTGGTGTTCAAGTGCCTTGTTTGGTTGACACTGGGTCCATGGTGTCAACCATTACTGAGAGTTTCTTCCAAACTCATTTCCATTTAGTAGGTGTAGATCGTTTAAAGTTGTGCCATTGGCTTCGGCTTTGTGCAGCCAATGGTTTGTCAATTCCCTATATTGGCTACATGGAATTGGATGTTGAGATATGTGGCCAATTGATTTTGAAGTGTGGGGTCTTGGTGGTCAAGGATCCTCCTGGGGGCATCTGCTACCAGAAGCTCTTTGGACAGTATGGCCCTCACTTGTTTGATTCTCCCTCTTCCGTGGAGGTGCCAACATTTGTGTTACAGGCATTACAGCACTGTCATCTAATAGGGGACCAATCCTCAGTAGTGCATACTGGTAAGGTTAAACTGCGGGGGCGTAAGGCGTGTCGTATCCCGGGGGGCATTTTAAAGCTGGTGCCTGCCACTTGTTCTGAACGATATGCGGGGGGAGTTGTGTTGTTTGAGCCTCCCACGTCTGGGTTGCCAGCTGGACTGTTGGCCTCACCAGCACTGGTTAGGGTCGGCCGTGGTACAGTTTATTTGCCTATGGTTAACGTAGGCACCACGGACGTAATGTTGTATGCTGGTACAATGTTAGGGACACTTAATAGTGTTCAGGTGGTAAGTATGCCAGCTGGGATAACTGGGGGGAGCCTGTGGGGGCTTTAGTGTGTGCTCAGGTTGCACAAATGGCCGATACTATTCAGGAACAGATTGACGCTGTTGAGTTGTCAGTTTTATCCCGTGAAGAGCAGGTTGAAGTCAGGGCTTTGTTGAAGCGATATCAATCTGTGTTCTCAGCTCATGATGGGGATCTGGGCTGCACAGATTTGATCTCGCATGAGATACCATTGCTGGATTCAGTGCCTGTCCGTCAGAGGTATAGGCGAATTCCGCCGTCAGAATATGAAGTTGTTAAGTCTCATATTAATCAACTACTTGAGACCAATGTAATCCGAAAGAGTTGTAGCCCGTATGCGTGACCCATAGTGCTTGTTCGGAAAAAGGATGGTAGTCTCCGCATGTGCGTGGACTACCGTCAATTAAATGCTAAGACAAGGAAGGATGCTTTTCCTCTCCCCCGTATCGAGAAGTCATTAGACTTTTTGACGGGGGCGGGTTGGTTCTCCACTATGGACTTGGCTAGTGGTTACAACCAGGTCTCTGTCCTTGAGAAGGATCGAGCTAAAACTGCGTTCTGTACCCCATTCGGCCTCTTTGAATTCAATCGTATGCCCTTTGGTTTGTGTAACGCTCCAAGCACCTTTCAGCGGTTAATGGAACGGATGTTCAGCGATCAACAGGGTAGTGCACTATTGTTGTATCTTGATGATATTGTTGTATTCTCTTCTTCCATTTCGCAGCACCTTGAGCGGTTGGAGGTTGTGTTGGGTCGCTTGGAGTCTGAGGGCTTGAAGGCCAAATTGGCAAAGTGTGCGTTCTTCCAGAAGGAGGTAAAATATTTGGGACATGTGATTTCTTCTCAGGGTGTATCCACGGACCCCGGTAAGATTGAAGCAGTTTCACAGTGGCGGTGCCCCACCAGTGCGTCTGAGTTACGTTCGTTCCTGGGGTTTGCCAGCTACTATCGCCGCTTTGTGCAGGGCTTTGCAAAGTTGGCGGCTCCTCTTCACAGAGTGGTGGCTGAGTGTGCTGCAGTCGGGCCCCGGGTACGAGCTGATAAGAGCTTTTCTGACGCCTGGTCGGAAGAGGGCCGACAGAGCTTTGAGGAATTGAAGGTCAGGCTCACGACTGCTCCAGTGTTGGCCTACGCTGACTTCTCCCTGCCTTTTATTTTAGAGGTAGATGCCAGCTACGGAGGTTTGGGGGCAGTCCTCTCCCAGGAGCAGGGTGGGAGAGTGCGACCTATTGCGTATGCCAGCTGTAGTCTTAGGCCCACTGAGCGCAACATGGTTAATTATAGCTCCATGAAGTTGGAGTTTTTGGCGCTCAAGTGGGCCATGACTGAGAAGTTTCGCGAATATCTTTTGGGGCACAAGTGTATTGTATATATTGACAATAATCCTCTTAGCCATTTGGCTACCGCCAAGTTGGCTGCTACGGAACAGCGTTGGGCCGCCCAGCTTGCAACCTTTGATTTTGTTATTAAATATCGGTCAGGTAGGAGTAACAGAAATGCGGATGCCCTTTCGAGACAGAATCCCTCCAGTCAGTGTGAGATGAGTGTTTTGTTGCCAGGGACCGAAGTGCCAGTCACTGTTCAGAAGGTGTCTGCTGTAGAATTGTGTCCACAGGCAACTCAGTCAATAATTTCTGTTGCCTGGGTTTGAGGGTGATATGGGTGTATGTCAACAGGTTGATCCAGTAATCGGTCAGGTCTTACGGTTCTGGAGACGAGGAGTTCCCCCTACCCCAGCAGAGTGTAGACAGTTGTCTAAGGCTGTCTTGGTGTTGCTCCGTCAATGGGATAGGCTGGTGGATAAGGAAGGTGCGCTGTACCGTCATGTTTTTCATTCAGACGGAGGTGAGGAGGTCTTGCAATTGGTTCTTCCACTTGTTTTGCGAGGTGAGGTCTTGGCCCAAATGCACCAGGGGCATGGGCATCAGGGCACTGACCGCACCACGGAGCTGGTTCGGCAGCGTTGTTATTGGCCCGGTCTTATGAGTGATGTGGCGCAGTGGTGCCGTAAGTGCGAGAGATGCCAGATTGACAAAGATGCCCAGCCGGTGGCTCAGAGTTTTATGGGCCACCTGTTGGCAGAGAGGCCAAATGAGATCTTGGCCATTGACTTCACCTTGCTTGAGCCCTCACGTTCAGGAATAGAGAACGTAATGACTGATGTTTTTACTAAATTTACACAGGCGATCCCTACTCGGAATCAGCGGGCCGACACGGTGGCTCAGGTGCTTGTGTCAGAGTGGTTTTGCAAGTTTGGGGTTCCTGCTCGCATCCACTCAGACCAAGGCCGTAGCTTTGAGTCCTCCCTTATACAGCAGCTGTGCAGTTTGTACCAAGTGGAGAGGTCTCGCACTACCCCATGGCATCCTGCAGGTAATGGCAGTGCGAGCGTTTTAACAGGACTCTGCATAACCTCCTGCGTACTTTGCCCGGCTCAAAGAAAGATGACTGGGTCTCGGCGTTGCCCCAACTACTCTTCTGTTATAACACCACCCCCCATCAGGTGACTGGGGAGTCTCCCTATTTTCTTATGTTTGGGCAGGAACCACGGCTACCTGTAGATTTTCTGTTGGGTCGTGGTCAGGAAAGGGGTCCAGGTGGCGTTAACAGTTGGGGGTTGGAGCATCAGACAAGACTGCAGGTGGCCTTTGAGGGGGCTCGGGAACAGCTGCGTACAGCAGCGGAGCATCGTAAGGAAAGGCATGACCTCCATGCCTGGGATACACCTCTGGATGAAGGTCAGTTAGTTTACCTGCGTAACTTTGGTTTAAAGGGGCGTCACAAGATTCAGGATCACTGGAGCTCGGTGATGTATAGAGTAGTTAAAGCACCTAGGATGGGAGGTTCTGTCTACACTATTGCACCAGTCAACAACGTGAATAAGGTGAGGCATGTTCATCGCTCACTGTTGAAGGCTAGGGTAGGAGGGGATTCCTCATTGTCTCCCCAGGGGACTTGTTGCCTGTTAGAGAAGAACTACTGCCAGAGGAGCCTTCCTCGATAGAGGAAGTTGACCTGTTTAGGGTGTTACCGGAGCCTCCGCCGGCTGTTACATCTGAGAGGCAGAGTCTGGGGTTGGCAGGTTTAAATTTATCGGTACCTGTGGTGGATGCACCAGGACCATCTGAGCGGGATGTCATAAGTCAACCACCATTGGCCGATTTTGATTCTTTAGGTCAGTCTCATGGTGATGAGCCCGTGAGACGTACCAGGCGAACTACTGCTGGTTATCACTCTAATCGACATCATCTTCCTAGGACAGTAGGGAGGGTAGCGCATGTTGAGGCCAGGGAGGCTCCATCCGGTTCCATCTCCGCATTGTTCAGGCCTTGGGATTAGTTTTTTTTTTTGTAATGATCGTCGGGGCGCCAATTCAAGAGCTAGGGGTAGATTGTGGCAAGGTGGGTGACAGTCTATCCTTATTGGCTCATTGGCGTGTGATTGTCACCCACAATAGCCTATTAGAATCGGTGTTCGCGAGTATTTAAGCCTGACGGTATGTCACTTGGTGTGCATCATAGCTAGGACCGCCCTCTTCCGGATTTCATCTGCACCTGTGCAGCTGTGCGATGAATGGTCATTTGATGTTGCGCTGGGTTGCCGGCTGTCTATTTGCATGTCAGCTGTGAGATTTTTCTGGGGATGTGTCTACCTGCTTGAAACTCTGTGTTTACAAACTGTGGGCAACGGTACCACTCGTGTTGCACGACCTATTTTGTGTGCCGCTCTGTCTCTCTTTTTTTCGGACACCGCGCCGATTAGTCACGTGAGGACGCAGGAATTCTTTTTATTTTGCGTTCAGAGGACAGTGCTGCTGTTTTTCCTTAAACTGTTTTTCCTTAAATTGTTTTTCCTTGAACTGTTTTTTTTCCTTAAATTGGTTTTTCCTTATATTACAAGTGTTTTTCCTTAAACTGTTTTTCCTTGAATTGGTTTTTCCTGGTATTACAAATTGTTTTTTTGATATTATAATTTGTTTTTCTTTTTAAAGGTGTAAAACTGTTTTTTTTTAGACGTCATTTTTTGTCATTTAGGTCTTGGTTATATTTTGTTTATGTTCACTGTTTTTCTTTGTGCATTTGTGCTTGTGCTTGAAGAGTTTAGATCTGCCTCTCTGAGGATTACAACTTGAGGCCCTGTCAGGCCCTGGGGCTAGGAGGCTAGCTGTTTTCTGAGTGCTGGTGGTGGTTTAACCGTGTGGAGTGCAGTGTGGCTTGGATTTATTTTTCACCGTGTGTGTGTGTCTGTGTGCTCGTTGAATCCACCAGTGTGCGGTAAGGATCTTCGTGTCAGCTAGCCTGCCTTTGCTGCTGGAAAGCCTGTGCCTGTTACTTGTGTAATTTTCTTTTTGAGTGTTTGTTTTTTTTGTTGTACCCAGAGCTGCTTTATTCTGATACATTGTTCTGGATTGTGATTGACTTTCAGCACTGTTGCTGTTTTAATTATTTATTATAGAAATCTGAATAAAGTGTTTTGTACATTGTTCCCACGTTTCTCCTTGAATTTGTGGCCAAACGAATCTGTGTCCCTTATTTGGGTTATTCCCCGTTTCGATACGGGGTGGCGTAGTCGGTTTGTTTGGGGGGGGTGTGTGTTGAGTTATTCATTTATTCCCCTCCCCCATCTCAGCATTGCCACATAAGCTTGGAGTCAAGCAAGGGAATGATCGAACGAACAAACAAACAAACAAACAAATAACAAATGGCTTGGTGTAAAACTCTATCGATCCCTCAAAGCATATGTCCTCCCTCCCTAACCCTACTTGTCTGGTGAACACTTTTTTTTTTTGACCTAATACTCAGTTAGGTCAGAGGAATCAGTTCTCCGGCAAAAAGAACAAAGATTTTAAATCACTTGCATACTTTAAATACAGACATTTGTTTCTTACAAGAAGCCCATTTAACAGACGCAGAATCATGGAAACTAGCAGCTAAATGGATTGGCCTGACTTTTCATTCTACTTTTTCCTCCAAAAAAAGATCCATCTTAATCAGACGCAACAGTCCATTTTCAGTCAACATTAACAGATAGTGAAGGTCGCTATATTATTATCAACGGAACTATAGGAAAAGACAATATTACTTTAGTAAACATATATGGACCAAATTGGGACAGGCCATCATTTTTTCATTCATTATTTTCAGAGATACTCATGTTCCCCAATTCAAATATTATCATAGGCGGAGATTTTAACACAGTTTTGGACCCGAAAGTAGACCGCTCAACAAATGCAACATGCAAAATAAATCATTCATCATCATTTATTAAAAGTTACATGTCAGACTATGGGCTGACAGATATTTGGAGACTTAACAATCCTAACAGTAAGGAATATTCATATTATTCCACACATCACAAGTCCTATTCCCATATAGATTACCTTCTGACAAACAATTCTATAATACACAAAATCACTGACCCAGCTATTCATGCTGTTGTCAACGGGAGATGACACCAAATCAAATTAATAAAAACTTCTTTACAACCGACTACGCCACCTAGAGTATAAACTTGAGACCCCAGGAACTCACCATTAATACAGGTTTGTTATCAGGGGATGGAACGGTGGAAAACAACACCCAATAAAAAAAGCTCAAGCACAACAGTTCTTTATTACAATCAATGAATCAAAAAGAATAAAAAGAGAATCAAGTCCAAAGTCCACACTCAGTAAGCAGTCCAGATTTAAAATAGTCTCAGCTGGCATCAGGAATCACAGCCGTTGTTCCTTTACTCTCAGTCCCCCCAAAAAAGGCTGCCAGAGTAGCAGTGCTGGAAAATAGAAAAAACAACTGCCAGAATCCAACACACCAACCTCACGGCACTTAATATCCACACAGATTATCAGTCTATTCAGTAAAACTAATATATCCTAAAAAACAAGCAAAAATATCGGCCGACTTAAGTCACTTGTTTAATAAAATCATCCAGTCTGATGGTAGACTCGCTCTCTTCCTTTACAGGTGATTGATGGAATATTAGTAGGCCACCGCTAGATCAGAATCAATAGCACTCACAGCGTGACCAGATAGCGACCCTGCTATCCAGTCAGATGTAATGACGTCCCGAAGAATCACGTCAGTGTTCACTCTCGTCTCCACAGCCCCCGCAGTCGACTCTCACAGCCGTCGTCCACCCGCCTCGCGTGCTGCTAGTCCAACAGCGCTTCGCAAACCGCTGATTCCTCTGCTCACAGGCGTCGCACACTCACACAGCCATCAGCCGTCTCGCCACATGCGAAGCACTCACTACAGAGGACGCCGAAGCAGGCGCAACAAGTCTCCTCTCTTACTCGCCCTTTGTTAGGCCGATTCCAGTTGCGCTCACACAGTGCTGCCACCTCGTGTCCTAGTCACAACTGCCTTTTTATAGGGGAACATTCGCAACTCTAATTCCCATCACAAAAATTCCCATCTCTCATTTTTAGCTCAATTGACAAGTAAGGGTGTGGCTTGGAATACTGCTTACAAACAAAAAAAGAAGAAAAAAACACAACAACCCACACAAAAGAAAAATCCAAGTGAACTCATACATAAATATATAGAAAAACATCATGCAACACATTTAATTTTTCCCTTATCACACTATTGCTATTTCTGACCATGCGCCCATTAGTATTACTTTTATTGCAGAGCACCAGCCACTTTACCCACCCAGATGGCAATTTAATACCTCTGTGCTTAACGATGTAGAGTTTGTAAAACACTTTTTAAAAAGAACGGATTTTCTTTGCAGAGAGTAACAGTACAGAAGAAATATCTGCATGTACATTGTGGGAAATGGCCAAATGCGTCATGAGAGGTAAAGTTATCTCATATTCTTCAAATAAAAATAAAAAGTGGTCAACAAGAGAAAAAATTTTACAAGAAGAAGTGAAGCAACTGGATCATCTGGTCTCTCAAGGATTGACAGATTCAATCACTAAAGAACTCCTGAGAACTAAAGAAGAATTAAATAAAATATTAAATAAAAAAAAACGAGCAAATACTTCTTGAACTCAGACAACGGCAACTTGAATTTGGAGAAAAAACTGGCAAATTCTTGGCAAATCAACTAAAGCAGCAAACTGAGAAATCAATTATTACATCGATAATGGATAAAGGACACCCAAAAAAAACACCCAATGTCCTAATTACCGGCCCATATCACTAATTAATGTAGATTTAAAAATCATCAGTAAAGCACTGGCAGGTATCTTAGAATCGGTGATGTCAACCCTGATACATTCAAATTCAAATTCAAATTCAGTTTTATTTGTATAGCGCTTTTAACAATGGACATTGTCACAAAGCAGCTTTACAGAAATAAATGGATTAACAAAAAATATATTATAAATATTTGAATTTATCACTGTGAATTTATCCCTAATGAGCAAGCCAGTGGCGACGGTGGCAAGGAAAAACTCCCTGAGATGATATGAGGA
>CM040978.1:2684279-2701357 GCA_022985145.1 Pangasius djambal
ACCTTTAATCCCCCTGCAGCCTCACACCATGGTGGGGTGTGGGAAAGACTGATCCGGATGGTGAGACAAATTATCCACTCAGTTGTACAAGAACAAACACTTAATGATGAAGGTTTGCAAACACTTTTCTGTGAAGTGGAAGCAATTCTAAACAGCCGCCCCATCAGTACAGTCTCTGAAGATGAGTATGACCTGGAAGTATTAACACCTAATCACATCTTACTTCTCAAATGTCATCCTTCTTTCCCTCCTGGGCTTTTCCAACAGTCAGACATGTACATCAAACGTCGCTGGAAGCAAGTTCAATATCTTGCCAATCTGTTTTGGAAGAGGTGGACAAAAGAATACTTACCTTTGTTACAGGAAAGACAAAAGTGGACAACAGTGAGAAGAGGATTCCAAGTAGGAGACATTGTAATGGTGGTGGACAGCACAGCTCCTCGTGGATCCTGGAGTCTTGGAAGAATTGAAGATATCCTACCAGATTCCAAAGGGCTAGTGGGAACAGTACGGATTAAGACAAGGACTGGTGTGTATGAAAGACCAGTGACAAAACTCTGCCTGCTATTGGAAGGTGCAGAATAGTTAAACTTGGTGAAGCCACCTAGTGAAAGTGAGAAATAAGAAGAGTATCACCCATTAAGATTATGATATGTGAACTACTGTAAGTTATGATTGCTTAAGACAGTAATATAAGGCTCCTTTGTAATGTATGCATTTGATAATTGGTGTCGATGCACACAATTAGGGGCCGGTGTGTAGGAGCCATATGAATTACTTCTGTTTTGTTGTTAATTCCACTTTTGAATATAATTATTTGCAGTATAAATTCTTGTACATGTAGGACTAATTTAGGATGTGCTTATGTGTTTTTGAGTTTGTGTGCCCTCTATAGGTCATGGGGGTAAAGGTATTAAGGTGTGTCAAGCTGACGCCAGTGGAAGGGTTCCGGAGCTTGCGCACACCATCATTGACCGTGAGCGTGAACGTGAATTTGAATGGACGTGAACACTGAGAACTGAACTAACAAACAAAGAAACAGTTTTACCATGCTTTAATTTTCATTTATTTTCATTTATTTAAAACACCACGGTTTTGCCACTACATCCCCCTATCACCATTAGTTACAAATCTTGGTGTTAGGTTTGACCCTCATTTAACTTTTGAGGCTCACATTAAACATCTTTGCAAAACATCATTTCATCACCTCAGGAATGTAGCCAGACTTCGTCCTACACTCTCCCTACATGATGCTGAGAAACTCGTCCACGCCTTTGTCTCCTCCAGACTGGACTACTGCAACTCTCTTCTCATCGGGATCCCTAGCAAGAGCATCCAGAAACTCCAGCACATACAGAATAGTGCTGCTAGGATCCTGATGAGAGTGCGTAAATACGAACACATCACACCAATTCTTCAATCATTACATTGGCTTCCAATTTCTGCCCGGATTGAATGCAAGGTCTCCCTCCTCACACATCAGTGCATCTATGGCAACGCCCCCACTTACCTTAAAGAACTCCTCACCCCACAGATTTCAGCACGTCCCCTCTGCTCCACAAACACTCATCGTCTCCTCCCCCCTAGGACTAAGACCCGCACCATTGGGGATCGAGCCTTTTGTGCCGCTGCTCCTCGCCTATGGAATGCCCTCCCTGAACATCTGAGGGCTCCACAAATGACTGATAGGGGTCTAAAAACTTACCTTTTTTAAAAAGTGTTTTAATACTTACAGTTTAAATTTCTGTGCTAATCTCAGTTGGCAGCTGGTTTTAATTGCTGTATGTATTATGACTCTTTTCTGTAGCACTTTGAGATTTTCTTTAAAATGTAAAGTGCTTTATAAATAAAATGTATTATTATTATTATTATTATTAGGACCAGAGGTAAATCTAAAAATGGCAGCTCAGTCCACCCCGTCCCTTGTGGAGACCAACAAGTCAAGAAGGTTGGCAAGTTGAGGCAGAATTTTCTGACGTGTTCTTGCCCCTACCTGGTCGCACTAATCTCAAATAACACCAGATTGAAACACCCCTAGGGGCGGTGGTACGCAGCACAATAAACAGGTGGTTCAGGGGGAGCTCATGGCGATGCTTGATATGGGAGTAATTGAGGAATCCCACAGTGACTGGTCCAGAACGGTGGTCTTGGTTTCTAAGGCAGGTGGTTTGATCCGGTTCTGTGTGGACTTTAGGAAAGTCAATGCGGTGTCATCCTGACCGGAGATTTTAACCACGCAGACCCTAGATCAGTGTTGCCAAAATTATATCAGCACATTGATTTTCCAACACGGGGAAACAATATTTTGGACATGGTTAACACAACCCACAGAGGAGCATACAAAGCCTCCCTCCTTCCCCCCCAGGTCTTTCTGACCACACTACTATTATGCTAATGCGAGCATACAGACCAAGGGTGAAATTCACCAAACCAGCTCAATGACAGGTTCGTGTATGGCCAGAAGGTGCCTCCTCAGCACTTCAAGACTGTTTTGCCACCACAGACTGGGACCTGTTTAAACAGGCAGCCACCTACAACCAGCACACTGACATCCAGAAATATACTGAAACAGTCACTGCCTACATCACCAAATTGATGATGTAACTGTAACCAGGACCATCACCACCCGAGCAAATCAGAAGCCATGGCTGACAGGAGAGGTCCATAACCTGCTGAAGGCACGAAATGCTGCCTTTAGGGCCGGCGATGACGACGTCCTGAGAACAGCTAGGGCCAACCTGTCCCGTGGCATCAAAAAAGGCCAAAAGACAATACGCCACAAGTTTAAAGACAGCAGGGACACAAGGAGCCTGTGGCAGGAAATCCAAACCATCACTGACTACACACCCCCACCACAGACCTGCGATAATGACATCTCTTTGCTAAATGAACTCAATAAATTCTTTGCATGTTTTGAAGCACACAACACCACGCCTGCACAAAAGACTCCACCTTCTCTTGACGACCAGGTTCTGTGTATTTCTCCAGCCAGCGTGAAGAGATCCTTCTCTAAGATCAACGCCCGGAAAGCAGCTGGTCCAGACAACATACCGGGTCGGGTGCTGAAGGACTGTGCAGACTGTGCAGAAGGGCAGTGGTAGCTCAGTGGTTAGGATGTTGGGCTACTGATCGGAAGATCATGAGTAAGTCGCTCTGGATAAGGGCGTCTGCCAAATGCTATAAATGTAAATGTAAATGTAAGAGCTCAAAGATGTCTTCACAGACATCTTCAACATCTCCCTGAGCCAGGCTCTTTTCCCCAAATGCTTCAAAACTACCACAATTATACCAGTCCCTAAGAAACCATACCCATCCAGCTTTAATGACTACTGTCCTGTTGCTCTGACCCCCATTGTCATGAAGTGCTTTGAACAGATAGTCATCAAAAGCCATCATCCCCCCCTCTCTTGACCCCTTCCAGTTCACATATCAGGCCAACCGGTCCACCAATGATGCAATCTCCACTGCTCTCCACTCAGCTCTCTCTCACTTGGAAACAAAAGACGCTTATGTGAGATTGCTGTTTCTAGATTTCAGTTCGGCATTTAACACCATCATCCCACAGCAGCTAATACAGAAACTGGACCAGCTTGGCATCAAGACCTCCCTGTGCAATTGGCTGCTGGACTTTCTCACCGGAAGACCACAGGCAGTTCGGGTTGGCAACAACACATCCAGAACTATTACATTGAACACAGGGGCACAATAAGGATGTGTTCTCAGCCCCCAGCTCTTCACCCAGCTAACCCATGACTACACACCAATGTACAGCACTAACATCTTCATAATGTTTGTGGACGATACAACAGTGGTAGGTCTCATCAGCAACAATGATGAAACAAACAACAGGAATGAGGTGCAACAACTGGCCATATGGTGCACCACCAACAATCTCTCTCTAAACATAGAGAAGACAAAGGAGACTGTTGTCGACTTTCGGGTGGACACACCTAGCACCCTCCTCTGATCATCAACAGTGCTGCTGTGGAGAGGGGGAGCAGCACCAAGTTTCTGGGTGTGCACATAACAGAGGACCTCTCCTGGACCACCAACACTGCATCCCTGGCTAAGAAAGCACAACAACGCCTCTATTTCCTCCGCAAACTGAGAAGAGCCAGAGCCCCGACACCCATCATGTACTCATTCTACCGTGGCACCATTGAAAGTATCCTGATCAGCTGCATCGCTGTGTGGTTTGGGAACAGCACTGCCCTCGAAACCAGAAGACACTGCAACGCATAATGAATGCAGCAGGAAAAATCATCAGTGCCACATTACCTTCCCTCACATTTACAACCCAATTAACCTAGAAAGCACTCAGCATAGCGGGGGACCCCACCCACCCCTTGCAAGGCCTCTTTAGTCTTCTGCCATTGTGGAGGAGATTTCACAGCCTCCAGGCCCGAACCACAAGACTGAAGAACAGCTTCAGCCACCAGGCTGTCAGAAAGCTGAACTCTCTCCCCTCTCTGCCCTCTGCCCTAAGAGTCACCGAACTGTAACCTCCCCAACGCGCACACACGCGCGCACACACACACACACCCAAATCACACAAATGCACAAGCCACTTTTACTACTGTTGCTCTCTCTGTTGCACTACAGTGTAACCAGGTCCACTTCTACAACTGCTGCTCTCTCTTGTTTGCACTAAAATGTAAATATCTACACACTCACATGTGCCATGAATGTTTATAGTGTACATATTATATTTCATTTTATTGTATTTTATTTTACTTTTTTAATTACTTGTCTTGTTATGTTGGTGTCTCACACCATGGGTAGGAGGGAAACGAAATTTCAATCCTCTGTGTGTCCTGTACATACAGCTGAAATGACAATAAAGTTTGACTTTGACTTTTTGATCCACCAAGGCCTGATTTATGGTGAGGCATTGGATAGAGCAAAAATAAAGGTGAGGTGCAAAGGGACATTTACAAATATCCAATGACGTCCATCAATATTTATTTCAGGGGTCAAAAGCATAGTGTGAAGGCAGCAGGTAGTCCTTGCCTCACCCTCCAGTATTATCTGTTGGGATGGGCTTTCACCCTTTGTTTGGACCATGTATCTCTCCACTCGCTGCATAGCAATGCCACTGTGAAGATATCTGTGAAGACTGCCATAGTAGATATATGGCACTTCAGCCATTTAAGTTTGAGGTGGTCCACAGACTGGGGACACAGATGGCGGTGGTGGTCACCAGAGAGGGGATTCGGCTGCAGGACTGATGGATCTCCGGCCTGCATTGGGCTGTAGGGGTATGTGGTGGCAGGGGTGTGGTCTAAAGCCATTTGTGAATGGAGCATGGGATTTGGAAGAAGAAGTGATTAATTCCGTTAATGAGCATGAACCTGTGGATAAGCAACGTGGTTTGCTCAGTGTGTGTGCTGCAGAAGAAAGGAGAAACGAGAAAGCGTGTGAAATGAGATGAGCTTCAAGGACGGAGAAACGTGCATGTTTTTGTGTGTTTTTTGTTATTTCCTGATTGAGGTGCTGAAAAGCACCCTGGTAAACAAGGAGAGAAAATAAAAGATAAACATCAAGTCATGCTCTCCAAAGCCTACATCTCATGTCCTCATTTCTTAACACACCTACCAAGGGTTCTACAATCTTACTGCTCCCTTCACAGGACAGTGCAAATTGGCTTTAGTCAGAATAGAAGGAGAAGTGGGAAGCCCTGGTGCACAACTGTGCAGGAGGATTAATACATCAGAGTCACTAGTTTTAAAAACAGACTCCTCACAGGTCCTTAACTAGCAGCTTTATGAAATAGTACCTGCAAAACACCTGTCTCATCTTTAACAGTGAAGATGACTCTGGGATGCTGGCCTTGACTGGATGCTATGAAAAAAGTGCCCATTAAGTCAATCCACCTTGTGGGAGGTGCTTCAGAAGACATGGGGTGAAATTTCTGTAAATTACTTCAATAAACTAACAGCTAGAATGCCAAACATCTGCAAGACTGCAATGGAGTTTTCTTTGATGAAAGCAAAGTTTGAAGCATTAAATTATTATTTCAAGAAAAATTCATTTTTATCCTTGTCAATGTCTACTATATTTTTATTTCATTTTGCAAATAATTTCATTAATAAAAGTATAGATTTTCATAGAAAATGTATTTTCTGAGTGATTCCAATCTTTTGGACAGTACTGTAGCTAACAGCTATTGCTAATAAGCAATTTCTTTGTAATTACATTGACTCAGCGTATGACGATTTATTTCAGTTACTGTTACACGGTTGCAATACATGACATTCAACCAAACATTCAATACAAATCTGACCTTTACAATGAGGCTAACAATTAACAAGAGTATAATGATTAAGATAAAGTAATAGCAATACCTTTCCTGAGAAGCTGTTCCATCTGTAAAGTTGTGAGGGAGTGGCATTGACCAGTCACTCTTTAAGGATACACCACTGGGTACAGGAGAGCTTGGCCTTTTCTTAGTTCCACTAAAGAGTACAGAGAAATATCTTTTAGCAATTTTATCTTCAAAACTCTCATAATTCAAAATACCTTCTGAATCCTTCATGGTGTTAAAAATATGAAGTACAAATTCCAAATCAGAAAAAAAGCAGATGGCACCAATAGAAGACAGTGACTGTCACATTGTCACATGGGGATTTCCCTCATCATCACATTTTTCTACTGTTCTGCGATTCTACGATTTCCATTTTAAAAAGTCACCATTATCTGTCTGTGCCTGTCCTCTGTTACACTGCCTTTGATTGAGTCTTTGCCAGATTGTCTCTGGTTTGCGTTGTGTTCTTGTATTTCTGCAGAATTAACTGCATGTGAATTCTTAAAACTCTCTTAAACGTTGTTATGGTGAACAGTGTGGTGACCTCTAGGCTTGTGAGATTGTGTGTAAAATGTCATCTTCCTACTGTGTCTACAGTTAGCCTTTCTCTAACAGTAAAGGCTGATATGAAGCATGCACTTCATATCACTGTGTGTCAAAACCCTCAGACTGAAAAAGCTTCTTTTTTCAGTTAGACTTATGAACACTGTCTTGTCTCACACACACACACACATGAGTGCTGTCACAGACAGCAGTGTGTTCTGTGTCCAAGATGCAATAGCTTTTGTGTGTGTTATCTATGCAACATTCTCTTCTGTGCAATATTTTTCTCTTTCACTTATAGTCCTGTCAGGGTTATAGCTTTGTCCTGGCCATTAGAGGTCCCCCTTGAGTGTTTTTGTTAGTATTTTTTGTGTCTGTAATCAAGTTCATTGTTTTCACCTGTGCCTGGGTTCCTGTGTGTGTATGTAAGTTGCCCTATTCCTCACTTCTTTGCTTAGTGTTTCTCTTGCTTTGATCAAGCCCTAGTTGTTTTCTAACTGTTCTGTTTTGGATTTATCTACAAACTGCCTGTTTTTGGGTATAGTATCTTGTTTTGTTATTGCCAACTTAAACATTCTGGAATTATCTTGGTTTTTTGAATTTCTTGAGACTTTTGTATTTTTTGTTTGTTATCCAGTTTTAACCTTGCTATATGACTATTGGATTTTTTTGGATTTTTTTGAGATTTTGTGCCTTTGGTATCTTGTGTTTTTGTTACCCAGTTAAACCTGCTTGGATTTACTTTTGGATTTTTTGGAATTCTCCTTTGGATCTATCTTGTATTTTGAAGATTGCTTTTTGAAATAAAGCTTCCTACATTTTACCCTGAACTGTGCTCTGGGTTTCCACATTTGGATCCACTACTTTACAAGCGCACCCCCAAGCCCATGTGGTGCAAGGGTAAAGCGTCAGTCCTTCACCCCAGAAACCCAAGTTTGAGTTCCACCTTTGACGCAGTCCAACAGCTGTTCTTAGATTTAATTTCTGTTAATAGCTAGGGGTGTAGCCAGACCTTCTACAATGGAGTAGTCAGGTTAGACACAGTGACTTTATTGGGGTTGCAGTCTAGGTTGGGCAAAATACTAATCCACATTCATCAGAGGAGCCTGACAAGATAAGCATGCTGCAATGTTTGTTGGGAGTGTCAGGGATGGATAGGATTATAAATGGGTATATTAGAGAGACAGCGCATGTAGGAGACAAAGTGAGCGAGGCGAGACTGAGATGGTTTGGGCATGTGCAGAGGAGGGATGAAGGTATATTGAAAGAAGAATGCTGAGGATGGAACCACCAGGCAGGAGGGGAAAAAAAGGGGTTTATGGATGTGCTGAGGGAGGACATGTGGGTGGTTGGTGTCACAGAGGACAACTTTGTCATTTTGCAGAGTTCAAGTACAGAGCCAATGAAATGCAGTAGTTTCACCCAATAGGGGGACACTTGGGGGGCCCAAAACACCCTTGAGAAGCTGAAGGATTGGTTCACGTGACCGGGATGGAAGCCATGGTTTGGGACTTCTGTCAGCAGTGCCCCCAGTGTCGGGGAACAACCCCCTACAAACCCTGCTCCCACGCCGCTTATCCCTCTCCCCATCATTGGTGTCCCCTTCGAGAGGACTATTGTTGTCCGTCTACCACCCCTAGACTGACTGGCTGGTGGAAAAGCTCAATCAAATGCTGAAGAGGATGCTCTGGAGGGTGGTAGACAAGGAGAGGAGGAACTGGGACCTTCTCTCCTACATCCTCTCTGCCATCCGTGAGACCCTGCAAGCAGCAACAGGCTTTACACCCTTTAACCTGCTCTTCAGACAGTGACCTCTGGGACTGCTGAACATGGCCCAGGAAGCATGGAAAGAGCAGCCCTCCCCATCACTCCCTTGTTGAATATATCCAGGACATGAAAGAGCACATTTGATAAGGTGATGCCCACCATCAAGGAACAAATGGAGGCTGCTCAACAGGAACAGTAGAGGGCCATCCAACCTGGTGACAAGGTCCTCCTCCTTCTCCCTGATGCCACCTGCAAGTTCCTGGCCCAGTGGCAGGGCCCATTTACAGTCCTTGAGAAGGTGGGCCCCGTCAACTACTGCCTACAGCAGCACGCAGACACACAGATATCACATCAACTTGCTTAACAAATGGACTGAGACAGCTCCTGTTGTGTCTTCATTTGCAAGCCTCCCCACAGTGTACCCTGGTCCACCAAGGAGAGGAGCTCACCCTGGCCAAGAACTGGCTGAGCTGGTGGACCAGTTTACAGATGTCTTCTCCTCCACCCCTGGCCTTATGGATCCAGTCCACCATGACATCAAAATCCCTCCAGGAGTCATGGTCCAACAGTGGCCCTATCATGTCCCAGAGGCCCACTGCAAGGCAATCTAGGAAGAGCTCAGCTGGATTGTCCTGGATGGTGTCATAGAGGAATCCTCCAGCCCCATCATGGTGGTGCCCAAACCCAATGGGAATATCCAGCTGTGTAATGACTTCCGGAAGCTGAACCAGGTCTCAGAGTTACCCCCTCCCTAGGGTCGACGACCTGGTGGAGTGACTGGGGAAGGCCTGGACCTGACTAAGAGATACAGGTGGGTGGCCCTAAGTCCAAAAACCAAGCCCACGACAGCCTTCTCCACCTCCAGCAGCCACTGTCTGTACCAGGTCCTCACTTTTGGGCTGTACGGGGCCCGAGCCACCTTCCAGCGACTCATGGACATCGTCCTATGGCCCCACTGCCAATATGCTGTGGCCTACATCGACAATGTGGTGATGCACTCCTCCACCTGCACCACCTCAGGGAGGTCCTGGGGGAGCTCTGGAAGTTTGGGCTAACCCCAAGAAATCCCACCTAGGATTAAGAGAGGCACAGTACCGCATCAGCCAGAGTCTCCTCATGCCACAGGAAAATAAAGAGGAAGCCATGCGTGAGTACCCAAAACCCATCACCAAAAAACAGGTATGTGCCTTCTTGCAGTTGGCTGTGTATTATAGACCTTTCGTGCCCCAATTTTTCCTCAATTGCCTCTCCCCTCTCAGATCTCACCAGGAAAGGCCAACCAGACCGGGTGCAATGGAGTCGTGAGGCCGAGCAAGCATTCGAGGAATTGACGTAGGCCCTGACGTGCTCCCCTGTGCTGCGAAACCCCGACTTCAGCCTCCCCTTTATCGTCCAGACGGACAGGGCTGGGGGTTGTTCTCCTGCAAATCTTCGACGGGGAGGAGCACTCGGTCCTCTGTGTGAGCTGCAATCTGACCCTGCTGAGAGGAACTACGCTGCCATGGAGAGGGAGGCTTTAGCAATCAAGTGGGCCTTGGAAGAACTCGAGTATTATCTGGCCGGCCGACCCTTCACCCTGGTACACTCGTCTCCAGTGGATGGCAAAGGCCAGAGATACCAATGCCGTTTTTTTTTTTTTTTTTTTTTTTTTTTGGGTATAGCGCTTTTAACAATTGTCACAAAACAGCTTTACAGAAATAAATGGATTAACAAAAAATATATTATAAATAATTGTTGTGTGAGGAGCAATGAATGAAATTGAAATTGAACTCCTTTTGAGTTGACTTGCAATTAGAACATTTAAATGCAGAAAAGTTACTAGATACAGAAATATTATATCACATTTTGCATTCTAAATGCTTACCATTGGATCTTGTGCTGCTCCTCTTGTAGACTCATTTCTGAGGTTCCGAGTTTCTCACACTCTCCTGACATTATTTCAGAAGGTCAAATGGTTTTATAGTATGAACTTGATCCTGGTGAGAAAAGAACAGGGAAATATGAAATTATCTTTCTGATATATAATTTTAATTGGTTATAAATTCCTTTAAATTACTGTAACGTATCGTTTAAATATTGACATTTACTTTCTCCAACAGCCTCCGCTTTAGTGGACTATGAGCTTAAATTACATAGGAGTTTAAATAAATTAAACTTATAAACAGAAAAAGAAAACCTAACCACCACACAGTAACTGTCGCGGAGTCACCGGAGCCCTTTCCTAGTCAACGCCCACCATCACCTGAGTTCTAACCAGTCACACCTGTCCCTCGTCATCATGCCTAATCAGCACCATATATAAGCACACGTTTCCGTTCAGTCAGCGTCTGACCTACTATTAGGCTACAGACCCTTACCTGCTCGTTGTTCTTCTGTTGGTTTCGAAGTTGTTACTAATCTGCCATGTTGTCTGTGTTTCCCTCCAGCTTTCTCTGTATTTCCCTAGACGCTGACTGTTCCAGGACGTGTGCTTCTGCCACAGCTCCATTCCCCGTCACCACGCTACCTCACCGGATCACTACTTACGGCACGCGACTCTTCACCTCACCATCCCTACTTCTCTTTCCCTGTCTGTGTGTGGTTTCATTAAATAAAACTGCTTTGTGGAACTTTTACATCACTGTCGGCATGCCGTCGCTAACAGTAGCCTGGAATCTTTTCTTTTAATCAAAATCAGTAACTGATAACTGAACCTCAGCATGTGATATTCACTTGTAAGAATGGCTTGTAAGAAAATAAGTAAACATGTGCACTGTTTAAAGAACATAACAAAACCTCTATGTTGTGTGAAGTAAATCACACAAACAATGATTTTCTTTATTGACAGCATTAGTAAATGTATAAAGATAATATATCTGCTTTGCAGGTGGACAGAGCAGGTCCACAAGCAGTACATCACTGTGCATGACATTAAAAAATAAATGTACTGCACATTGCCACCACACTAAACAAATTAATTATCTTTATCTTATTAATTATCTTTCATTCCTATTTTAAACAGTACACTTGTATCAATACAATTAATGTTTAATTGAACATGTGAAACCTTTTACTAATTAGTGAAAATAGTTTATATATAAGATTTCCTATGAATTATTTAGAATAAATAAAAAAAAATAATTAATTAATTAATGTCCTATAGAGGATGACTATGGTAATAGTAACACATGACTCTCAAAGCATATTTCATATTTCATCATATTTCACACTTGTTAAAATACAGGGCTGAAATAAGTCATCAGAGTCATGTCTTTGTATTAATTATATTGATACCAGTGTATTATGTCAAACCCTCAGCCAACTGTACTCCGGTGGAAAACTAAGTTATAGCTAATTGTGATAGTGAACAATAATCATAATTTCCTTGTGTCCCACTCATGCGAATTTGAAACCATTTAATTCTTCCGCCCTCAATCCCTTCCCCTTTTTTCCCAAACTCACATTCACATTTTTTTCAGTAAATAATATAAGCCTATATAAAACGTCTTCAGGAAATTAAAGCACAGTTCTCTTACCGACTGCGGTAAGCAGCCGCTCTTCCTGAAAGCACGGTTAATGTGGCCGCATGTAAGTTTCAAGGGCGCGGCTTTTAGATACTTAGCGGTAATAGCGCCGAAAGCGAGCGTCCGCGAGCTCCTACACAACCAAAGTAACTTAACTTTTATACAAAAGGATGATTTTAAATAAATAATAACAAAACCAACACACAACGATTCACAGTATTTATGAGTATACAGGCTAAACGATTTATATTTACGCTACAAAGCACTAAGCCAAATAAAAATAAATGTACTAAAACATGTTTTTAGAAACTATATTATTATTATTATTATTATTATTATTATTATTATTACCTTAAATACATTTTCAAAAAATATAGATATTTTTTAAAGTAAAAGGGATATATAACTATATACCTGACTATATACAGTCAGATCCATAGCTATTTAGACAGTGATACAATTTTCGTAATTTTCTCTTGGGTTTGAAATGAAGCAATCATGATGTGGTTGAATTCAACTGGTTTAACAAAAATATTGCTTTAACCATTTAGGAATTACAGACATTTTTACTCAGTCCCTCCATTTTCACAGGCTCAAAAGTAATTGGACAAACTAATATAATCATAAATATTAGGACTATTTTTAAAAATCCTTTGCAGTCAACGACTGCCTGAAGTCTGGAACCCATGGACATCACAAAATGCTGAGTTTCCTCCCTTCAGATGCTTTGCCAGGCCTTCACTAAAGCTGCTTTCAGTCGCTGCTCGTTTGTGGGTCTTTCTGCCTTCAGTAAGTGAAAAGCAGCTCAAGTGGTGTGCATGCTCAAATCATTCTAGTACAAGTTAATCTTGCATCAGAACTGGTCAGGCGTTTATATATATGTTTTTCTTTTTCTTCTTCTTCTTTTTTTTTTATTTTTTTTTTAGCAAAGTCTAATCTGGCCTTTCTGTTCTTGAGTGTTACTAGTGGTTTGCATCTTAAGGTAAACCATCTGTATTTACATTCATGAAGGAATCTCTTGAATGTATTACACTGATAACGACTACATTAACCGTGCTTTCAGGAAGAGCCGTTGCTTAACCGCGGTTATTATCCGCGGGTGTAGGTTACTGACTTAGCTCTGACCTGTGAGCTGAATGGTTTTATCAGTCAGGACAGAATCATTAAAAATTTATTGTGACATTCCGATCTGAAACTAATGGTTTAGAGGCCCTCCAAGATTTCAGCATTACAATCTAAAATGGCGTGTGTGTGTGTGTGTGTTATCTAGTCAGGAAGTGGCGTTTAAGTGTTTATTGCTGCTTATTGTGTTCCTTAGACAGAAAGAAAGAAGAAAAGGTAGCGGAAGTAGGAATTGTTATAGTGAATATTAATATTATTCCCTTTTTTAACAAATAACAGCTGTAAATTTTACACACAGTCTATGTAAGAAACACCACAGGACACACACACAGGAAACACACCTGTTTCCTCCCCTCAGGTTAAGCTGCTGCTTTACACCGTTTTATCCAATAAAGAGTAAACTGTGTAAATTAAGAGAGAAATGTTATTCATTTAGTAAATAATCCTAACATTCACATATTACAGCTTTATATTCATGTACTCACGATTATTTTTTTCCCTCCAAGGAGCTTCATGATTTTCTCGTCACAAAGACGACCCGCTGACTTTCACTTTCACTTTGAACTGAAATCCGGAGGAGAAAAGGCGGGATTTCAGCTACATCAGACGATAGTCTTAGTCTCTCTCTCTCACTCTCTCTCTCCTTCTCTAGTTCTATTCAGTTCAACAAGCTTTATTGGCATGACCGTGTACACGTACAGTGTTACCAAAGAATTACAGGAATGAGAAGAACTGTTATTAGCAAACATATTAGTTATAACATTGAGTGTCCGTATAGGAATGTGGATATGAGTAAAATAAAAACCAAACAGAAGACAAACAGACAAACTAACTCTCTCTCTCTCTCTCTCTCTCTCTCTCTCTCTCTCTTTTTCTTTCTCTCTGCGCATGCGTGGTGGCGGAGAGAGTGTGGCATGTAGAGCGTGGAAGCTGTTTGGCATCTTCTGCAAGAGTATCTTTTTTTGTTATTTTATTCCTTAAATAAATATTGAACGTTTTAAGTTATAAGTGAGTTAATAGTGGCCAGTAAAAGCTGAGAGTGGGAGAAAGTGAGTGGGACACCATGGCCTCTGTCTCTCCGGCACGGTGTCAGGTGTGTGCTGGAGAATGGCACACAGGTGGAGGAGGTGCTGTTAGCAGTGAGAGAGCAGGTCGGCTGTGAGAACATCTACTCTGCCTCCTGAATGAACAAAGCTGTGGTGGTGTTCCTGAAAAAGGAAAGATTCGTCAGCACGTTAATTGAAAGTGGAATATGGTTAAATGGTTTCATGACACACGTTACCCCTCTATCTGCCCCTGTGAAGCAAGTCATCATTTCAAATGTGCCCCATTCATTAAAAATGAACTGATCATGAAGGGACTGGCCCACTTCGGAAAGTTAGCAGTTCCAGCAGTTCCAGCAGTTCCACAGACAAGTTTTCATGTTTCTAAATAGTTGTGATGACACACTGAATTTACATATTTACATATCAAGTGCAAAGATGGTGACAGCAGTTACACTGTCTTTGCCACCACTGAATGCCTAAGATGTTTTGAGTATGGGGACATGGGGCATAAAAGGCTGAGCTGTCCTCATGGAGCTGTGCATCCGGGGAGCTCAAGGAGTGACTCAGCCGGGTAACAGCAGCAGCAGTGCAGGGACAGCCAGCTGGAGAACACCGGAGAGCACCAGATAACACTAACACCTGCGCCAATGCTGACACTGAAATGAACACCACTGACACCGAACAAAGCATTAGCACTAAACCCAATGCCACTACAGGCGTTAGTGCTAGCAGCGACCCCGTCCCTAATGTCTGCACTCAGGATGATCATGAACCTGTACCACAGCAACCCCACACCAACAGCCTGAAGACCTGTACATCACAATACAGATTAACTGCCTTTTGGAAATGACAAAAGGAAAAAGGAATGTATCACTTTCCAGCTACTTCCCTGATAAGGAAAAAAAAAAAAGAATAAATCAGCACAACATGCAACAGAAATGAAAATTTAAGAGTGCTCTCACCACACAGAAGATTCAGACTCACATTTGAACATTTGCACCACAGAAGGCTCTGTAAACCGGACTATTTACTTTCTTATGGATTTATAAAGTGAAATTGGAATAAAACTGAAGGAGTTTGTAGACTTATTTTGGGTGGGAGGTGGGATGGTCTGAGGATTTTTTTAAAAAACATTTAAATATTGTGATGGCAGGCCGGCAGCCCGCGCACATAAAACATCAAATGCTCCTCGTGCGACTGACGGCGTGGTGCTGAATAGGCAGCATCCTTTCAGCACCAAGTTTGTTTTGGACAGCCGGAGTGTGCATGGCTGTGGGGTGGAGCGACCTAACACAGCACGGCTGACGGCCAATGAGTGGCGCGGCTCCTCTTCAATTCAATTCAATTCAATTTTATTTGTATAGCGCTTTTAACAATGGACATTGTCACAAAGCAGCTTTACAGAAATAAATGGATTCACAAAAAAAATATTGTAAATATTTGAATTTATCACTGTGAATTTATGCCTAATGAGCAAGCCAGTGGCGACGGTGGCAAGGAAAAACTCCCTGAGATGATATGAGGAAGAAACCTTGAGAGGAACCAGGCTCAAAAGGGAACCCATCCTCGTCTGGGTGCAACGGATAGTGCAATTATAAAAAAATCCCTTCTATTATTGTGTACTACAAGGACAAATAGTGCAATTGTGCAACCAATAAATTCATCACAGTTTCCGCAAGTCCGGTTGGTTAAAATCTATCTACTGTCCACTGATGGAGTCCTGAGTACGAAGCTGCTCGTGGCAATCGCAGTCCCAAGCCATTACAGTACAGCTCCCCATATGTGATCCCCAAGCCATCTCCACAGCCCCCAGGTGGCACCATCCCCAGCAAACCAAACAGTTCTTCAGGCCGTCCATATGGGGCCACCCCCAGCAGCGAGCGAACTAACCGATGAGAACTCCAACCAGAAGTAGGGCATCAGGATGGGTCAGGCAGCAAGGATGAGCAGAAGGGGTCAGGATCACTGGTATCTCAGAAGTAGCATGTGTAGCTTGACAGAGAGTGAGGGAGAGAGAGAGAGATGGAGAGAGAGGAAGAGAATGTTAGGTAAGCTTTGTCCTCTAATGGTTAAGCACAATATACTTTGCATGCAGAGTGCAAGCAGGGACTCCGGCAAGACTAGCTATGACAGCATAACTAAAAGGGAAAGCCAGAAGTTAACACAGACATGAGGGCTCCTGGGACATAAAGCAGCAGCCACTCCACCGTCGACAAACGTGTGAGATTGGGGGGGGCGACAGCATCCAAACATCCCAGTGAACCCTCCAGACCTGCCCCAGTACCTAAGAAAAAAACTATTGACAAAAGGCTTGACTAAACAAATATGTTTTCAGCCTAGACTTAAACACTGTAGCCCGCACTATTCGAGGTACCAACAAATAGCCTGCACCTTTTGATCTAAGTAGTTTTCTGCAATTTTTCTAACAAATTTTTTTGCATCATGTAGTGACAATATATTTCTTATTTTAGCAATATTTCTAAGATGAAAGAAAGCAATCCTAGTTATATTATCTACCTGAGCTTCAAAAGAAAGACTAGAGTCGATAATCACACCAAGGTCTTTTACTGCTTCACATGATGAAACAGAAAGGTCATCCAGAGTTATTATGTAATCAGAAAGCTTACTTCTAACTGCATGTGGTCCTAGTACAAGTACTTCTGTCTTGTCAGAATTAAGTAAGAGAAAGTTAATAAGCATCCAGTTTCTAATGTCTTTTACACATTCCTCAACTTTATTAAGCTGGTGTCTATCATCTGGCTTTGCTGAAATATACAACTGTGTGTCATCAGC
>CM040978.1:2704861-2716368 GCA_022985145.1 Pangasius djambal
ATCTAATGAGTGTAAACGAGTCTGTATTGTTGGAATCTGTACCTGATCTTCTGTGTCCTGCTGTCATCTGCTGCTCAGTGACAACCTCTCATGATCATCTGATCTGCTAAAAGAAAATGACTGGATGGTGTTTGTACTTTCACCAGTGGAAGTCATGGTTGTGACTAACTGAAATGTCTTTAGCTGCTGTGGTGAGACTATGGTGGTCTTTCCTGTGAACAGAAAGGTTTTAACAAAACCATGTTAGTATTAACTAGACTTACGGAGAAAATGCCTTATAACCTACATTTCCATTTCTGTTACTATTATGGTCTGTGCAGGGAAACATCTCAGTACAGCAAGTTCACTCTAATACACACTAATACCAAACTAATGCACGGCACTTTTTAAAAAAATAATCCCTAATGATTATTTACTGATCTTTGTTAAAAAAAATTAAGAGCAATAACTGTGCAGAAACAAACACTTCTCATTAGTCCTGTACACACAGAGCAGTGACAGTGTTAGAGGCCTGAGAGCAGAGAGCAGGTCGCGGATGTGGTTTATTTTCTATTTTAATGTTGTGGTGCAAATTCAGCAGTGAAGAAGGGGAGGGGGTGTGAAGGTGGACGTGTGAAAGCAGTAACTAACACTTAACTTTTTAACTGTTGATATGGTGGGCAAATTTAACTCCACTGACACTCACTGAGCTCTTTTAAAGCCAAAAGTTGGTCAAGCTGAAAATCACCATTTGAAGCCAGAGTCTCCACAGCAGGGCCAGTTGGAGACAAAATGATTATTCAGAGTGACAAGATTTCTGAACATATCTTCACTGGCCACTTTATTAGGAACACTATACTATTAATATACTATTACTTTACCACCCACAACACCCCCACTCCCTTACCAATGTTGGAAACAATCCTTTGAGACTCTGGTCCATGCTCACATGATTGCATCATATAATTGCTGCAGATTTTTTCAGCTGCACATTCATATTGCAAATTTCCCATTCTACCACATCCCAAAAGTGCTCTGTGGGATTCAGATCTGGTACCTGGGGAGGCCACCGAAGTCCACTGAACTCATCGTCTTATTCATGGGATGAGTTTGAGACGACTTGTGCTTTGTGATATGGTGCATTGTAATGCTGGAAACTTTACAGCACTTTAACTTAATCTAAATAAAACAGATGTGTACAGACTGTTCTCAATGTACACGAGCAGACTGAAAGGTGATAAGAGGTATTTCAACAGTTCTGTTCAAATCTATTATAATGTGGATAAGGTCAGGATTAAAATGATATATAAGATAGTAAATTGTGTCCATGAAGGGGAAAAAAACTTCAAACAATGCTTGTTTGGTATTAAGGGATGCAATGTGCACAATGCACACTGCTGGGAAATGTCATTGCATGAAAATCACTCTAACATAAAAGTTACATATATTCATCCTCTCTCTCTCTCTCTCTCTCTCTTTCTCTGTCTCTCTCTCTCTCTCTCTCTCTCTCTCTGACAACACAAGAAGTGGTAAGGCTTTAACTCACACCTCTGCTCTGTCAGTCAGTCAGTCGTTAGAGAGACAGGATGGAGCTCAGTCCACTCCCTGTGATGCTCTGTGAGTAAATGTTCTCTTTGTGTCTTCATTAGAGTGAGTGGTGGGGTATAAAGTTGTTCATCTGCAGTCTGAATGTCCTGAGTGATGAGCTTATTGTGTGATTAGGACATTGTGTGTACTTCATTTAAAAGAAAATGACTGGATGGTGTTTGTACTTTCACCAGTGGAAGTCATGGTTGTAATTAAATGAAATGTCTTTAGCTGCTGTGGTGAGACTCTGGTGGTCTTTCCTGAGCACCTGCATTTCCATTTTTGTTAGTATTATGATCTGTGCAGGGAAACATCTCAGTACAGCAACAGAGACGAGTTGGCTGTTGTAACTTCTCTTTTTTAATTCAGTGATGTGTGTTCAGCAGTGAAGAAAGGGAGGTGTGAAGATGAATGTGTGAGAGAGATGACTCACTCAAAACTAATGACTGTAAATATGCTTGACAAAAATAACTCCACTAATACTTCCTGTGCTGTTACAAAGCCAAGACTAACATAACCCTTTTATTCATTAATTTACATTAAAGGAAAATTGAAGCGAAAGACTGCACATTAGAGACTGTTGGAGACAAAGTGTGTCCAGTAGAGACAGGAGGGAGGTGTAGCAGGTTGTCTGTCTAATGCGCACTCTTCAGCAGCACAAACTTTTGCTTGAAAATTAGTTACACTTATAATTAGTTGTGCATCATGAGGGAGCATGCAGCACGCTCTCTTCCAAAATGAAGTGAATACCTCAGTAGAGGTTAATTATGCAATAAAGCCCCTGCAAGTGTTTACATTATTTTCAATGCTTTTGACATCCAGATATTTTAATATGAGAATAACTCAAATGCACGGTTAAAAAAAAGACAGCTGCAGGTTAAACATCTGCATTAATGTGCATTTCTGGTTATCTATAGTTCTATAGTAATGATGGTGGTCAGTGACAGAAAAGGAAACATGCACATAGAGTATCATTAATGTTGCAGTCCACAATTTCAAGTACTATACAGCTTTACATGGGCATTGAGGACAAAATACACTATATGAATTATAATTCTCAGTTGAAAATTGAAGTTTCATAATTTTTTCTATCATCTTCAAAACCATTTTATCCTGGTCAGGAGCTGCAGTGGCAGCCTGTGACAGGAATACTGTCCACGTAGGGCATAATTAATTAGAATGACTTTATAAGGGGGGGATGTAGGTGCAGAGGGCACCGTGGCTTAGTGGTTGTCACTGTTTCCTCACACTTCCAGGTTTGCGGGGTCGAATCCCACCTCAACCCTGTGTGTGCAGAGTTTCCCCATGGTTTCCTCCAGGTACTCCGGTTTCCTCACCCAGTCCAAAGGCATGAGTTGTAGGCTGATTGGCATTTCCAGATTGTCTGTAGTATGGGAATGGGTGTGCAGTTGTGTCTTACAATGGGTTGGCATCCAGGGTGTCCCCTGCCTTGTGCCCCAAGTCTGCTGGGATAAGCTCCAGGCTCTCCACAACCCTGTGCAGGATAAGCGGTAAGAAAAACGAATGCATGGAATGCTTGTGCAGCTGGTTGCATTATCTCTAGTAAAACTGTAACAAGAATATAATGGGTGCAAATGGAGGAATACGTACATATGCAGTTTTGCACAGGACAACTACTGATATTCCTCACATGAGAAGAATCTAAAAACGTAGGAGCTGTGCTGTGATCGACTCATAAAATCATTAATCCATCTTCAGTAACCACTTTATGCTGGTTATGGTTGCTATGAATCTGGAGTCTATTCTGCAAACACTAGGAATAAGCACACGGCAGCCAGGAAAACATCCAGGACATTCAGGAAGAAAATGTGAAACTCCAAACAGAGAAAATACCTTATAACCTACAGTAGCATTTTTTTTTTACTATTATGGTGTGTGTTGGGAAGCAGCTCAGTGCAGTAAATTCAGTCTCATACACACCAACACCAAACTATTTTCTAGGGTTTTTTAAAAAATAATTATTTACTTATTTGTGTCAAAAATAACAGAAGTAATTATGCACTTAAACACTTCTCATTAGCCTTGTACACTCACACACAGGGCAGTGACAGTTTTAGAGGCCTGAGAACAGACACATTTGGCAGTTGTGGTTTAGCTTCTTTTTTTAAATTCGGTGATGTGTGTTCAGCAGTGAAGAAGGGGAGGAGGTGTGAAGCTGGATGTGTTGAACGATAACTGACTTGTAACTTTTCAACTGTAAATTTTAATGGACAAATATAACCCCACTGACACTTATTGTGTTGTTTTAAAGCCAAAAGTTTACCAAGTTGAATATATTTGCACGTTGCATGGATTCATGTTGATGCCATATTCTGAGCTTACCACCTGCGTCATGCAGCAAAAACCAAGATGCATTAAACCAGGTGTCTGAATGGCCAGTTTGGCTGAGCTTGTGCCCACTAGTGGCTCAGATTCCTTTCCACAGGCCCCTTTTCATAATTTTAAAAAAGGCAGAAGAAATGAGAGACAGGTAAAGAGTAGTGACGTGGGGCCCAAATGATTATTTCACAATTGTTAAGTGAAATATTTAGTAGCATGTTCAACTTCTGTGCCTTCTTAAATAGCAGGCCAACTAGGTTAGCTAGCTCATTTTAACTGCTGTGTATGCTCATGCTAATAATAGTAGGTACTATTAGTTGTTTCAAGTCTCTGTTCTTCGAGCCTGTGATGGTGTGAACTGAGAGCACACAGAGTTAATGAGGAAATGGCTTTGCTGCCAAGAATCACACAGAGGATTTGAAACTTTAAAATTTCTAAGAATACATTTTCCCTATTGGACTTGCCTGTATGTTTGCTTTTTAGGCCTACTGCACTATTCTTCCAGAGGGCCCAGAATTCCTGGCTATGACCCCACCTGTATCTGCATGATTTTATACACTGTGCTGCTACCACTTGATTGGATGACTGGATAAGTGCATGAATTAGCAGGTGCTCCTAATAAAGTGTTCTGTGAGTCTCTCTCTTAACTTCCTCTGTAGTAATTATGATTGATTTGCACACCATAAGTGATCTGTCTTCATGGTCATCACTCTAAAACTTCCATGTGTAACTACACACACACACACCTCATTTTATTACAGACATGATGATAACCTGTATGTAGGCCGTACCTGTTCTAGGAACTCAGTAATCAGCAATGGCTAGTGATAGATTTTGGTGGAACAGGATTACATTAATAATGAAATAGCCTCTCATTTTTTGTTTGAGGCTATTACACTCATGCTCTAGGCTACTATCTAGTGAATTTTTAGAGTAACTGCATAATAGACAGTTGAGAGTTAACAACATACTCATCCAGCCTACAGTCTAGCAGCTCGTTTTGAGTGGATTTAGACGTACCTTTGTTCAACTCTGCTCAAGATAATATTATTAAACAGGACTGACAGGTTTAAGCTACATTTATAGCCCAAATACATCTCACAAAAATTTTTCTTTTTTAAAAAATAGGACATTTTTCTCCTTATTCTCAGACTTTGGGGTAGCAAAAATCTTGCTCCAATGGGCCTCTATTAGTGCTTGTAGTTCTCATTTTTTACCACTAGGTGCATTAACAACTTGATGGAAGCTGAGTGTATTTTTGTTTTTGATCCAGTTTTGACCTTGCTATGACTAATGGATTTTTGGACTCTTGAGATTTTAGTTCCTTTGGTATCTTGTGTTTTGGTTGCCCATTAAACCTGCTTGAATTTACTTTGGGTTTTTTTTTGGAATTCTCCTCTGGCTCTATCTGGCATTTTGAAGATTGCCTTTTTAAAATAAAGCTTCCAACCTTTCACCCTGAACTGTGTGCTGGGTTTCTGCATTTGGGTCCTCTACTTTGCTAGTGCGCCCCCCTAACTCCTCAGCCTGTGTGGTGCAAGGGTAAGGCATCAGTCTCTCACCCCAGAGACCAGAATTCAAGTCCTGCTCCTGACAATTAGTCTCAGTTATGAATTCAGGTTCAATAATTTTGGATTTATTCATCTGCAGTAAGCACTTCATCCAGTTCAAAGTCACAGTCAGGAGTGGAAGACATCAGGAGCCTGGGATCATTGACCACAGTGGTCAGAATTAATTAGACTGATTTATAAGGGTGGAACGATGCCATCTCACAGCTCCATGGTATCCAGTTCAATCCTGAGCTTGGATTACTGTCTGTGCAGATTTTGTGATGTTCTCCTCATGTCTCCTCGAGTTTGCTCCTGGCAGATACCACTAGATAACACTTTTCTGCTATCTCCCTTTCTCCTCTCCTCAGCATGTGGGGCATAACACATGAAAAAGTGTTCACTATCCCCACTGTAGGATGTCTAAGCGAATACTTTTATCATCTCCAAAGAGAGATCAATATGACCCCTGAACTGTCACTGTCCTCTTTTGTATGTGTGTGTTCAAGAGAAACAGAAAGTGTTGAAGATTTTGCTGGAAAGAGGAAGGAAGAGCAGATACAAAGTCAGTATGCATGAAAAGAGAAGTTAAAGATCTTAGATAAATTCATTCTCTCCTTTCCTAGTAGTGTGATCTGACAGAGAAAACACAAGAAGTGTGGAGACTTTAACCCACACCAAACCGTCCGTCAGTCAGTCATTAGAGAGACAGGATGGAGCTCAGTCCACTCCCTGTGATGCTCTGTGAGTAAATGTTCTCTTTGTGTCTTCATTAGAGTGAGTGGTGGGGTATAAAGTTGTTCATCTGCAGTCTGAATGTCCTGAGTGATGAGCTTATTGTGTGACATGTGCTGAATGTTACAGTGTGACAGTCTGTTGGTTTTATGTCCCAGTGCTAAGATGATCACACTTTAATAACAATATTTGCTACATGTTTGGTTACTTTGTTCAGTAAAGCAAAATAAAGACATTAATGAGCAGAATAGTGAATTCTGTGTTTCTTACAGTTGGTAGTTTAGATTTCCTGAATAAGAATGAATCTTGTGAGTTTGGTGTGTCTACAATGTGCTGTTTCCATGAATAGACTGAATCATTTTCATATTTACATCATGTTCTCTGTTTCTGTTCCCTTTTTAGTGTTGGTTTCACTTACACCAGTGGCCCATGCTCAAGGTGATTTATATATGGTTTATTCCTTATTTTGTGTACATATTGTATTTGTATTGGGGCTGAGAAAGTTTATGTAGAATTAGTCAATTTGTTACTCATTTATTTATTACCATTCACTGTGTGTTTTTGGTAAATTCACAATAATTATTTTCAGTTAAGATAAATAGTGGTAATAAAATATGAAAAGAATGACCAACAAAACTTACTATATGAATACGTAATTTTATGTGAGTTTCACTGTGGTTCTTTAATTAGACATAAATAAACCCTTTACTTTAGAGATGCATCAATACTGGTGCATACAGTATTTGTTTTTGGTCCATTACAATGCTCATTTACTCATTCTCATAAAAATGCTCCAATAACAACATACAAAGCCATGTGATACTATGTGACGTAAGCTTAGAGTATGCTGTTACACTAATGAACAGATGACACAAAACAATAATGATCTGGGTGTATATTCACAAATTATCATCAAAACAAAGCTGATGACTGTATATATGGGTGGACATAGTAACAGGGATTCAAAATTACAGTCAAAATATCTCTGAGGCCTTCTAATGACTGGCTGCAGTACAATTTAACCCTGTGCATTCCCATGTTCCTCAATGAGAAATGTGTCAAATTTCCATCTTAAGTTACATCTCACTCCAATTATTTTCAGGAAAAGTGTTCTGTCACTTTTACAAATTGAGTTGACCCTGATATCTCCCCCAAAATCTTTCCTCATGATAAATGTGTTTTATATGAGCTATTTGGTGATAAATAAAAGGGCGTGTTTGATGAGGTGATTAACAGTTTTGAACATGACAGTCGAGCCTCATGAACACAGCATTCACTTTCCAAGGCACTCCTGATGCTTTTGACAGTTTTCTACCAAATTCATGTCCTGTTCTGCTGTAAACTCTTCTAACAGACCCTCAGCAGGGAATTCTTTCCAGTATATTTCTCATTTTTATGTCTAAGCTAGCTTCTTCTCCTGATATTATAAATAGCAAACCAACATTAGTGAATGAAGTGATGGCATAAACCAAGGCAGCTAACGCTATTTAAATTTCATAGATTTTTGATTGACTATATGACATTAGCAAACACTCAGAGTAGCTTGTCAAGGTCAAAAGGTCTGTTTTGTGTACAAACCATCTGGATTTTCAAGATTAGTAAATACTTTTGAATATAAGGTCAGAACTTTAGATTTGAGACACAGCTCATGACATTCACGACAGCAGCGGAAAGTTTTATTAGAGACAGAGCTCATCAGTGTGTTTAATGTCACTGTGCATAAAGATCGCTAAATATTTTACAGTTTGACTTGGAAACCTGATGGACAGGATGTTTTGGCTCTGATGTGCCAGCTAGTGAATGTTATTGTTAAATATTCTGGATGTACATAAGATATGCAGCGAGTGTGCCGCTGCTTCTGAGGGCGCCAAGTATAATCCAGACCCCTCTGCTTCACATCAGGACATATCACACCACCCCAGAGTGAATTATTTTTTCTATAACAACAGTTCCCACTTGACTGGTAGATCAGTGCATGGAATATTTCTTTGGTTTTTACTGGTTATGTTGCACATGCGAATGTTACTGGCGAAATTAAATGTCAAATGTAACAGTCGGTCTGTGTTATGAATCTGGGTTTTTAAATAAAATGTGGGTGGTCAAGGCTTGCAGGCACAGAAAATTCATAATGTCTGTTTGGATTTGTTTGCCCAAAAAGTTTGGAAAGCCCTGGCTTCATACTAAGTAGGAAACAAATTTCAGTGTCTGTATCAAGAACTCATACTGGGTCTGAAAAAAAAGGGCATTGATGCATCCCTAGTTTATGTCTAATTAAATTGTTCATAGTGTTGTTTAAAATGACTCTGTCCACCTCTGTACACTTTATTTACACTGGAATTACTTTATGTACATTTTTTTTAACGATATAATATTTTCATAGGGAGTCCTAAAGCTGTGGTATCTGTAAAGCCTGATACACACGTGTTCATTGGAGAGACTGTTACTCTCAGATGTGATGTACAGGGAGGAGGAAGCACTCAGTGGTCATACAGCTGGTTTAAAGATAATATAAGACTCTATGAATATGGAGGCAATTCATTCATCACAGAGCAGCAAATCAGTATCAGGTCTGTTGGATACTCTGACAGTGGTTACTACACCTGCAGTGGACAGTTATCAGAGATCAGTGATGCTGTTACACTGACTGTATCAGGTGAGTCTGTGGGTTTGTTTTTGTTCTTAAAACTTTATTAGTTTGAGGTTTTGGATTTTGAGCTGTCAGTAACTGAGGTTTGTTCCGTGTTGATTGTCACTTTCCTGTGCGATAGCTGCTAATTTCTTTCACAAGAATCATCATGACTCTTGCAATATTATCTGAGGTTTATATTATGTTTACAGTATAATTGTGGTGAGTCAGTATGAATAATTGTACAAAGCAAACTGTTAATCAGACTGATACACCAGATTAATATGAAGTAAAACAATGATATGAAATTATAAGAAGGCAGTAAATCTTATCTTGTCTTATCTCTGCCATTATTTGATTCATTGGAAGATGTATTGAGACCTTGGCATTATAAGGTTTTATCTGAGAATTCTGTCATTTTAAAAGATTAAGCCATAATGTTTGGTGAATTTGCATTTAAAGATTTAATTCCAGTTTCACTGAAAGCCTCCTTCTACCTCATTTATGACCTACTCTGCTGATAGAAAAACATTACTACCAAATATTAAAGAATTATATGTTTACAATGGTAAATGAGTTCTTATGTTAACCAGATGTATTCAGTAAATAGCATATTTATAACATTACATTAAAAAGAAAAAGTCTAATTGAAGCATATAATTTCAAGGTCTCGAACTGTCATGCATATGAAACTCGTTCTTCTTCACTAAACCAGCGGTCTGATCCCACTTTCATGGTCTATTATTTGAAAATGATAAGTAATGTTTCTTAGGTAGATGATTATATCGAACAGCAGAATGCCTGTGGATGGATCCATAAAAAAACGCTCTAACATCAGCAAACACAGTGTTTTTACACTTCAATCGATTCATGAATTTTGTTATATAGAAAATATACTGAATAGCAGCCGTGTAAGAAAATATACAATTGTAATAAATGTACAACATACATTTTGTATCAAATGTTAAATCTACTGTTTATGTTATAAAGTGAAAAGCAGCTCTGACACCTTCATCATTTCATACCAACAGCAAAACCCAAACCGACTGTGAGAGTGAATCCTCAGAGCTCCGTCTACACTGGAGACACCATCACTCTGAGCTGTGAGCTGCAGCAGTCGACTGGATGGGAGTTTTTCTGGTACAAAAATTCACAGCTCGTGAACACTGTAGCTAGAGACACCAACACACTCAGCATGACAGTCTATAACGCAGGAGAAACAGTGTATCAGTGTCGCGCACACAGGTATAACGAGTGGGCAGGCACATACTACGACACAGAGTTCAGTGATCCAGTCAGCATTACAGCAGGTACGTCATGATTTTTTACTTTTTTAAAATTAAGATGTTTTTTTATACTTATTTTAACAGGTTTGAAATTAAGATGGGTGTGAATAAAAATGTTGCATAATTATTGCAATTCCATGTTATTGTATAATTTTATATGTATAAAATTATAAATATGTTCTATAATTTTTCTAATAATCTTGAAATAAGTTTAAAAATCTACTTGTCATTTGTGGCCAGTGAGGTCTAACAAGGCTAAGTAAAGTAAGAAAACAGTTGAGTGTGTGTTTATCAGGGAGAGATTCACTCTCATGTGTGAGATACAGATTAGTAGACACAAGTGTTAAAACTTATTTATCCAAAAAAAGGCCACTCAGTGATAAAACAAATAAACGCATTCCTAATCTCTTATAAAGGTGTTTATACCTGTATGGAAACAGAGAAGTGCAGAAATACTCACTATAACATGACACCACATAACTGTTGAATTCTGGATTCTGATTGGTCAAAAGGTGTTGATTAATTTTCTATAACAGCCACTCCGACAGTGAACTCATTCTAATGTTATTGTTTCTATAGTAACAGCTGATTCAGAGGGACTTGTATGGTGGAGTTTTCACATAATCTAAGCCTGATAATAAAGAGATTAAAAACATGTTATTTAACAAAACAAAACCAAAAAAAATGTAATTGTTCATGTGATGAGGTTTTATGTAAGGAGATGTTTGTTTAATTTAATTTATGGAAGGAGTCTCCAGTGTCAGCAATTTGCAGCAGTCAGAGGTAAAGATGTAGATTTACGTTTTCCAGCACGTCATAAGGACAGATGAGTTTACACTTTGCAGTTAACATGACAAGCTGTTTTTTGTTTTGTTTTGTTTTTTGCCTTATAACAAAAAGAGAGAAACAAATAAGGCTGGTGAGGAAATGCCTGTTTATAGCTGCTATAATGCAGGTAATAACATTTCTACATATACATTTATATATATATATATATATATATATATATATATATATATATATATATAATGGCAGAAGAGCTGATGAGAGTTAAGCACAAATTCACTGCAATGAAAAAATATATTTAATGTGTTGAAATGAAAATAGTGCACCTGTACCTGGGCTAAGATCTAATCCATCCATCCATCCATCCATTTTCCATACCACTTATCCTACACAACGGATTGCAGGGCACAATCACATACACACATTCACACACTACAGACAATTTGGAAATGCCAAACAGCCTATAATGCATGTCTTTGGACTGGGGGAGGAAACCAGAGTACCCAGAGGAAACCCCCGAATCACAGGGAGAACATGCAAACTCCGCACACACAGGCGGAGACGGTATGTGAACCTCCAACTCCAGAGGTGCGAGGCAACAGTGTTAACCTCTAAGCCACC
>CM040978.1:2723264-2736083 GCA_022985145.1 Pangasius djambal
TAATCTTGAAATAAGTTTAAAAATCTACTTGTCATTTGTGGCCAGTGAGGTCTAACAAGGCTAAGTAAAGTAAGAAAACAGTTGAGTGTGTGTTTATCAGGGAGAGATTCACTCTCATGTGTGAGATACAGATTAGTAGACACAAGTGTTAAAACTTATTTATCCAAAAAAAGACCACTCAGTGATAAAACAAATAAACGCATTCCTAATCTCTTATAAAGGTGTTTATACCTGTATGGAAACAGAGAAGTGCAGAAATACTCACTATAACATGACACCACATAACTGTTGAATTCTGGATTCTGATTGGTCAAAAGGTGTTGATAAATTTTCTATAACAGCCGCTCCGACAGTGAACTCATTCTAATGTTATTGTTTCTATAGTAACAGCTGATTCAGAGGGACTTGTATGGTGGAGTTTTCACATAATCTAAGCCTGAAAATAAAGAGATTAAAAACATGTTATTTAACAAAACAAAAAAAATGTAATTGTTCATGTGATGAGGTTTTATGTAAGGAGATGTTTATTTAATTTAATTTATGGAAGGAGTCTCCAGTGTCAGCACTTTTTAACTGTCAGACATAAAGATGTAGGTTTAAGTTTTCCAGCACATCATAAGGACAGAGGAGTTTACACTTTGCAGTTAACATGACAAGCTGTTTTTTGTTTTGTTTTGTTTTGTTTTTTTGCCTTATAACAAAAAGAGAGAAACAAATAAGGCTGGTGAGGAAATGCCTGTTTATAGCTGCTATAATGCAGGTAATAACAGGATAATAGCAAGTGATAACAGGGACACACCTGTTTTGTAGATGCTCCACAACATTAAATGTGACTACAAATGGATAAAAAGTGTGATGACATTCAATAAAAAATGAAAAATGATAATCACTGGCAGATTGTTGTTGTATCAGTGGAATAAAACACTTCAGGATATGCTGTTATAAGGAAATAATCAACTGTGGTAACAGTAACTCCACTTCATCGCACCACCTCATCAGTCATTGTTTTATTCCCTATTTGTATATGTGCAGTATACAGTATGTCTGAAACTAGACGTCTCAAATATGAGAAACGTAAGAAATCATCTTCACTTGATTACAGTGCAAATATAACATAGATTGTACCATAAATAAGTAGTTATAAATACTATATATGGACACGTGGTAAACATTATAATATACAGTATATTAATGTGGTTACATCTGCATAACTAAATATCTCAACTCTGTAAAGTGTTGTAGTCATATTTATTTAGCTGAATAAAACAATTTCATAAATATTGCAGAAGGGCTGATGAGGGTTAAGCACAAATTCGCTTTATTTAAAAAAATATGTTGAATGTGTTTAAATAAAAATAGTGCACCTGTACCTGGCCCAAGATCTAATCTTAATCCTAATTTTTCATTTCATTTAACTTTTGCAAATTCTTCCAAATTATTGTTGGTATGAGATCTGTTTAATCATATTTAAACTCTTTTAATAATGAAGACTGCATCTTCGTGAAATCAGTTTATTTAGTTATAAGTATGACTTAAGGTCAGATTTTAGTAACACACCTAACGTCTTAGTGTAATTAGTAATTATCCTCACACTTCAGTGATGCTGTTACACTGTAAGATGCGGGTGTGTGAGTTTGCTGTGGTGACACATTAAAAATGTGCAATTAAACTTTCTTGTAGATTCTAACTGTTTATTAAATAATATTATTTTATTATTTTCTATAATAATTTTCTACAAATTATTCTTTTTGTATTTCCTGTGTAACAGAGAGACCACGGGCAGTACTGAGTGTATCTCCACAGAGCTGGCTGACTGAAGGAGACTCAGTGACTCTAAGCTGTGAGGTTACAGACTCCTCTACAGACTGGACATTCAGCTGGTACACAACTGTTCCCTACAGAGACGGCTTAACTCAAATAAAAAATAATCGTGGCTATATCGTGTATGTGGAGCTCCTCTCAGACAGCAGCAGAGGATCTGGAGGCAACTACACTCTCAGTCCTGCTGCTCATCATCACACAGGAGTTTATATGTGCAGAGGAGAGAGAGGAGAACCAGCCTTTCACACACAGTACAGCAATCCACAGCCACTATGGATCACTGGTGAGGAAAATTAACTGTTGGGTTTATGTTAAATAGTGTAGGATGTGGATGTATGGATGTGATTCATACAACATTTATTTACTGATATGTATAAGGCAGTTAAATACAATGGCAATCACAAACTAAACATGGCTCTGAACTATACTCTCTGCCTGGCTGCTACCCCAATAACTGCTATGTCCATATATGGTATAAGCTTATCTGCTGAATACTATGTCATAGTTGTTATGTTTACATTCACAGCATTTTTATTATATTGTTATTCTTTTGCACTGTACTGTACTAGCCATATATGGTTGAAATGACAATTAAGCCAGTTGACTTGACTTGACCTACGCATTGTGCAAATGCATGTGCTGGCGTGATGTAATCTACAATGAGGAAGTGACCAGAAGGTGGTGTGCTAGAGCTAGACTAATACTGAGATGACAGTGACCTCTGGTGGTCATGTGATGTTGATGTGATGCCCTGATTGTGTGCACCTATTCCTAGTTTCACCTCAAACACTTTTTGTATTTATACCCTCTGTGTTGCGCTGTGTGTCTTTGCCACTTTTTGTGCCTGCAGCAATTGCAAGACTTTCCTGTGTATCTAGTCCCAGTTTTGATTTTGTTTCTTGGTTTTGACCTTTGACTTTTTGCAGCATTTATGATTATGGATTATCCCGTGTTAAACCTGTCTGTGTTAATAAACATAATTTCTTGTATCCTCGTTGTATTGCATATTGCACTTATTCTTATTTACATGGATTCTTCTCTGTTTAAGGAAAATCTCCTTCAGTCTCTCTGATCATCAATCCCAGCAGAACTCAACACTTTACTACAGACTCTCTCTCACTGAGCTGTGAGGACCAGAGTAACTCTGCTGGATGGACAGTGAGACGATACACACACAATAAAAGAGTGTTAGATTGTTCACAGTGGGGATCAGTTACAGGATCTACATGTAAAATCAGCTTCCTCTCCACATCACACACTGGAGTTTACTGGTGTGAGTCTGAATCTGGAGAAAACAGTAATCCTGTCAACATCACAGTGCATGGTGAGTCTTAATGTACTGAGTTTACTGTTAAAGGAAAAGGGAAATGATTTATTACAGAATATTCAGAACACCAAGAGTTTCCAACTGGGAAAAACTGTTCAAGAAGACAGACATCTGTTTTTTTTTTTCCTCGGTACATTACCTGTAACTTCTGTAATTCTGAGTATGGATATGTATATGCCATTTTTTCCCCAGAGTACGAGTACATGCTTACTGATACTTATACTGATAATGATAACAAAGTGAATACGTTACTGAGGATTAATCAATCAGGGATGTCATAAAACATTTTATTTCTCTCTGTTTATGTTGATTGCTGCTGTGTGCAGCTAACTCGTTGTGCATGTTGAATATGCTATAGTATTTAAATGGTGTCTGTAAGTAATGGGTGCAACGTGCTGTGAATTTCATCTTCACCCTCAAGCAAAGAGTTCACAGTGTGGAGCGAGGGGAAAGGAAGTGCACATGGCTCAGTGCTCAGTGCTGTCGTGTGTGACAGTTTCTCTGCACACTCTCGTCACTGCTCCACTCTTGTGAAATCTTTGTGTGCACAATTAATGGCACCTTGAGCTCATTTTTAATGGCCATGTTCGCTGATACTGCTCTGCGCGATGGGCCACCCTCACACCCTCTATTAAACATAATGTTTAAACAGCATAATGTGTTTTATCAGGTTACTCATATTGCAGGAAGATGCTGTAGTTTGTCGTCCTGATATTTTCAGAGCCCAGTTTGCAGTTTGCTTCACTTTGATCATTAATCGTGAAATACTTCCAGATCACTTTCATTTTGTGTCATCTGTTCATTAGCATGATGACGTACACTAGGCTTATGTCACATAGTAGCACATCAGATGCTGGTATCAAAGTTTTTTGTTGTTTTTTTTAACAGTTACAAAAGAAAGAGCTTGATACCTGATACCACTTCCAATGCATTCATAATTCAGAATGTGGAGACTCCACAGGTTTTAAGTTATATGTAGATAAGTTAGAGATAACATTTATTTATATTGTAAATATGATTTTCTGTGTTCTAGATGGTGATGTGATCCTGGAGAGTCCTGTCCATCCTGTGACTGAGGGACATCCTCTGACTCTACGCTGTTTATATCGCAACACAAAGCCCTCAAACCTCCGAGCTGATTTCTATAAAGATGGATCAGTTCTCGAGACACAGACTACAGGAGAGATGATCATCCGATCTGTCTCAAAGTCAGATGAAGGTTTCTACCACTGCAAACACCCAGAGAGAGGAGAGTCACTGAAAAGCTGGCTCTCAGTCAGAGGTGAGAAACCTTGTGAGAATTTATTTTTATTTAATTCTCTTTTTAATAACATAGTTTATATGCACACTTTTTAAATGCTTAAATTCTGCTCTCTTTCTCTCTTCTCAGTCTCAGGTTCTGGATCTGGTGGTGGAACAGTAGGAGTGGCTGTGGGTTTGGGAATTTTGTTCATCGCTTTACTGATCTTAATGATCCTGCTGTGGTCCTACAAAAGAAAAAAAGGTCTGATAACTGCTTTAGCTATGTTATGTAGAATATAATCAGAATTTCCAAAGAGTGAAGCAAATTTGGATGTATCACATAATTGTGGAAAAATAAACAAAGTTTACTCGATGACTTTTTTCAGTTAACATCTGCAAATTCTCTGTAATGAGAATATATGTATATTGAATTCTTTAAAAAAAAAATAGTACACAAATCCTGCTACTAGCTTTAATCTTATTTGTATGATTTTTTTTTTGTTTGTTTGTTTTTGTTTTTCATTTCAGTTAAGTTTTTTGGTGGGAGTTATACTGAACCCAGTTTAATAAAGAAATTTGTGTTTTTATCATTTTCCTAAGTTGTAAATATAACTTTACTACAGGTTGTGCAGTCCAGACGTGTAGTTACACTCATCTAACTACATATTTTTATTAGAATTATATCCATAGTTAATATTTATTGATCTTTTGTAGTCATTTTGTTTATTATGCTGTAATCAGGGCTGTATAAAATAAAATGTTTCTGTAACTATTTACACCCTGTTCAGATGTAGAATCTGTCTCCCTCTACAGAAAAGCAGCAGAAAACCAATCAGACATCAGAGCAGAATCAGAGTCGGTCAGGAGCTGAAGACTCTCAGTCAGGACACACACCACTTCAGGCTGGTCAGACACTGTCTAAATCACTTTCTTTCTACATTTATTAGAAGAATAGAAACTCACATCTTTCTTTGAAATTCATTGTAAAATTTTCAGTAAATTCAGTAGATTCATCTGATTTGTTTGAAATCTATTTTGTCCTTGGCGTCTACAGTAGCTTTTACAACAAATTCAGAAATCTTCATTCTGCTTTCTGTAGGAAGTGACCACATTTATGCCACTGTGGATCAGGCAGATACGAGGGGAACAGGTAGCTTTATTTCATTTCAGACATTTCCTCTTGCATTAGGAGACTTAACTATAGATTAACTCTATACAGTAAAGTACAGAAGTGTCTTGTAGTGATTAACACACTGCACTGTGTTCAGGTGAAGCTGCAGCTGAGAGCAGTGAAGTCACTTATGCACAGGTCACGAAGATAAAGAAGACAAACAGGAAGAATGGTAGAGTATTTTTAATGCTAGGACATTTCATGGATTTATTAAAAAGCAAAATCAGCAAGTAACACTTGAAATCTTCAGCACGTTCAATCATTTAATACATAAACATCCAAGCATCTGAGTTCAGATCAGACAAAACAGTTCCCTCACAGGCTCCATTAAAAGCAGGCATGTGTTCTACATAGCATTAATCATAAACAGTTATCACACATTGAAAAGATGCCTCACACTGAATGATAAAGGAAGCTGAAGGAAGTAAACTCTAGAGTTTAAAGATCTACTCTAAAAAAGCAGCTAGAGTTCAGTGAGGTTTTTGCAGGAGACTGATAATGACTTATGTTTATGTTTATGAGTTATGACTGATGTATTACAAGGCTAAAGATCATTGGGATGTTTTTTTTCTCTGCTACTGCAGGTGCTGATGCTGAAGCCGGTGTTAGTGATGTGACTTATGCTGAGATTAAACTAAAACCAATGAAAAAAGCTAAAAGAATGAAAGGTAGAGTAAAATGAAGAAAAAATGTATTTTGTATCATGGATCACCTGCACCCTACTCTTGTTTTATGTAATGAATAAAACACTCTGTTGTGCTGTTACTGGGGAAAAGTCAACAACATGGTAGTGTGAAGTAGTGGAGTTTTCATTTTCCTATAATAGCACATCCCCAAGTGTTTTATTCCCCTTATACTGTATCACAGCAATTTTTAGAGACTACATGTTTTAATTAATTATAGATTGACACATCATATTTATTTATTAATTTATAGTTACATTCCATGTTATGAAATTCCACAAAGCAAGTTACTTCCTGTTCTCACTTACATAATAGCAGGTATAAACAGTCGTTCCCTCACCAGCCTCTCTTTTCTCTCATTTTACGTTAATAAGACAAAAAAATACAGCTTCTTATTTTACAAAGAAAGTGCAAAGAGTAAACTCCTCTGTCCTAAAGACTTTCCCATATCGGGAAACTTGGTTAAAAAGTGCAGATTTTGGAGACTCTTCCGTAGATGTTAAACAAATATCTCTTATAGAAAAGAATACACACTTTTCTTTGTTTCTTAATGTTTATTATTAGCCTGGTATATGTTCTTCCACCATACAAGTTCCTGTGACTTAGATGTTACTACAGAAACGATCATGTATTAAAATGAGCCTTAAAACACCTTCTGACCAATCAGACTTGAGAATTCATCAGTGCTGTGGTATATCATGTTTTTTTTTAGTAATTTAGAAGAGCTGTAAATTAATCAAGGATTTGTTTCTTGCCTCCAACTAGAGAAGGCCAGTATGGGCGATGATACTGTCTACTCAGAGCTGCAGCAGAACACTGAGGTAAGACTCAGGACATTTGTAAAGTTTAAAGGACAGTCCAAACACCATGAAGAAATATGTTTAAAGGTGCATTGGGTAGAATTTTGCCACAAGCACTTACAAGGTGACCTACAAACACTTAAATGATTTTAAGTGAAATTAAATTAAAATGATCATGTTTTCTCATTGACCCTCATATCCATGTACACAAAACCCTGCCTCTCAAAATCTATGGTGGCCGGAAGAGTTCATCCATGTTAGTGTGGTAGCTGTCTAGACAACTTTCAGTCGTCTTATCTTATGGTCAGTTACGACATAGTTAGCTATGAACATGCAAAATACTAACAAGCCTAATATCTTACTGATTTCTTGCTGTGATCATTGCTCCAAACTGTTTAGTTTTGCGATATCATTGATGGCAATATCAGGAGAAATGTGTTTCTAACCATATTAATGCAAGCTTTTTCTCTCTCTGCAGTGAGCCATGTGTCTATTTACACTGATGAAGCTACAGTCATCAGACAGATAACTGGAGAACTGTGAATCGTGTTTGTCTTCTGTTTTTCCTAAAATGCTCAGCTGTTGATTTTTTAAATTGCTATATTCCAAGCTTGGATGATGCCAAACCTGGCAGCTGCTCTGAGAACTTGCTCACATCAAGCATTCACTGATGAACCCTGGAGATATGTGTAAATAGCAGAAGTTCAGGTCATGGATCAAGTCACTTTGAGGAGTCTAATGCCCCACCCCCCAACACTCAGCTTCCTTGCCCTTATCGGGATGACATCCCGGGAGAGTGTGACTTGCCTAAGAGGCTTTACTGATCTAAGAAGTTCTTCACTCAGATGCTCCTTTTTTTCTGAGGTACAACCCCAGTAAACCAGAGAAGGCAGAGAACTCTGGAACAGTGTTTCAATCTGTGTTTTTAAATACAGATTTTTTTATGAAGTTTATCTCTGACTAGTCATAGTCCATTTTTATCTTGTTAAATATACTTCATGATTAGTAGTAGCATATATATATTTATAATTAAGTCATTACAGTTTTTCACAATTGCTAACAGGCAGTCTTTTGTTCCAAGTTTACTTTTTAGGAATTTGTTAGAATAACAGTGCTTTATGTGGAACAAACAATAGAATGAACTGCAGTGAGTTTGGATGTAAACAATTATCACCCCTGGTGAGTAAACTGATATACAGTATAAAGTATATAGCATACACTACATGGTCAAAAGTTTGTGGACACCCGACCATCACACTCATATGTGGTTCTTCTCCAAACTGTTGCCACAAAGTTTGAAGCACACAATTGTATGGAATGTCTTTGTCTGCTGTAGCATTACAATTTCCTGTCACTGGAACTAAGGGGTCTAGTCCAAATCCGTTTCAGCATGACAGTCCCCCTGTGTACAAATTGAAAGTGAAGGCATGGTTTGCCAAGGTTGGAGTGGAAGAAATCGAGTGACCTGCACAGAACACTGACCTAAACCCCACTGAACACCTTTGGGATGAGCAGGAATGCAGACTGCACACCAGGCCTCCTCGCTGGAGATCAGTGCCTGACCTCACTAATGCTCTTGTGACTGAATGAACACAAATCCCCGCAGGCAGCCTCCAAAATCTAGTGGAAGGCCTTCCCAGAAGAGAGGAGGTTTTATAACAAAGGGGGAATAAATCTGGAATGGGAAGTTCAACAAGCACATATGGGTGTAATGGCCAGGTGTCCCAATACTTTTGTCCATATAGTGTATATTTGGGTTGGAGATATTCTGATGAAACTAACATCAAGATCCAAGCCATTTTTGTAGGATATAAATAGCTTTAACATACAAAATAGCTTTAAAATAACTTTGTATAGCACGCATTGAGATCATAACACAAATTCTGGGTTTGGCTCAGCAGATTGCTTACTTATTTAATAATGCATTTACCCATGTTGTTAATGGGTAATTATTTCCTCTCTTTTTTTCATTACCCTTTTATATTAACATTTTCTTGCATCTGTCCATTTTTAAGTTGGTAGTATTTTCAATTTATGTATTAAATAAAATCATTTAACTAATTACTCAGGTCACTTGTTACACACAGGTCTACTTCAGTACTTAGAATACTGAACTTAGTACTGAACATTTGTACTTAGAATATTTTCTCATCAGTTTCAAATCCAATCTATGAAGGTTAAGATCATAAAATCAGATCATACAAAAAAGTTCTATAAAAGTGGCCCTTGATTGAGTGACAGCCCAAGAACCTGTGGAGAATTTTAACATCACCGTTTCCCAATGCAGCTTCATCACAAATGGAAGTTCTCCAATAAATTTTCAAAAAATGAACATCATATTTTTTCTATACAATAAAAGCTGGTAACATCTTTGTTAAAAAAAATATAAGTGAACCATCATTTTAGTAGTTTTGTTTAATTGTTTTCCTCATTAGCAAGGATATGATTAGCATGTTTATTTTACAATTATCAGCAACTATCAGCAACCAGAAACCATCATAATTGCACAAATTGCTTACAACTTATAACTTATGACCAAAGACTAAGACGAGCTAAATTTCCTTCCTAATGAGGCAAATTAAACAGTGAGGTGCCTATGGAAGCCCATTTCCATTAGGTAGAAAAGAAAAAAACAAACTTTGTTTTTGACAGCAACAGTATTTCTAAATTTTGACTCATTATCTCAAACATTTGATATATGATATGTCTATGCAAATAATTAACAGTTATGAGAAGTCAGAAGTTTGAGAGAATAAGTACAAATATTGGCATTCTGTTGCTGGCAAAAATAAACCAAAATAAGTTATACCATATTTTTTTCCTACCTGGCAGAAATAGGCTTGCATATTGTGGACCTACTAGGTGATCAAGATTCATGTTTCTTCTACTCTCAGGTTCACAAGCCTATCGTGAGCTCTGGTTACTGTCTGTATGGAGTTTCTGTGCATGTTCCCCCCTGTGTCTGCATGGGTTTTCTCTGGGTTCTCCAGTTTCCTCCCACCTCTTCTAAACATGTTATTAGGCCTGGCAATCTGGCTATGCTAGATTGCCTGGGCATGTGAATGTGTGCATGATAGACTGGCATACTTTCCATGATGCATTCCTGTCCCAACACACTATTATTAATGTATCGTATATGACATTATTGTCACTCAGAGAGTGCAGCAAAAGTCCCTTTTCTTTGAAATTCCCCATTTGTGGTGTTCCTAAGAATTAGTTTGCATGGCACCAGTTTCACTTTGAATTTTTTAAACACACATTAGAGGGAGAGGATGTAGCTCAGTCCACTCCCTGTGATGCTCTGTGAAAATGCACTGTTAACACTGTTAACAATGAAGGTTTAATCTCTTAAACTCCGCTCTTAACATTGACTAGTACAAGAAACTCATACCCGTACTCATACAAGGATTCTTATGCAATATAACAGGATACTTTTAAGAAGTCCAGGCTGGAGACAAATTCCTCTATTTTAGAAATCTAAGTCATCATCTTTCGGAGCATGCTGCATTTTGGTGGCCCAAGACATTTTAATTTCTTAAACAGTGCTCTGAATACTGGTTCAAGAAAACTGGTTATTTTATGCAACAGAATACGATCCATTTAAGAGTGAAAAAGGGTTAAAAAAAAATCCCAATTTGTCCTAACAACCAAAATGAAAGCACGTAAAAACACATTTGCAAGCGCTATAGCTAATTGTGCATTTCAATGCTGTTTTACCAACCACATGGCAAAAAGACTAATGAGTGCCCTCTACAGCTGCAATGTCATATCTGCAATATTTTAGGCTGGAATTTCAGGACTGTAAAATCACAGGAGAGAAAAGGGGGAGTAGAGCTATGAATTTATAATATACCTGGTGTGGAAGCACAGTTAGAATTGCAGAAATGCTCACTATAACATATTAAACTATGTAAAAATAAAAAATGTACAGTCTGATACCAGAGAACTCAAACGTTCACTATAATAAAATCTTATGGAAACTTGCAGCATAGATACTATGTAGATTTACATAAGAAAATAAATAATAATAAGTAAATAATACAAGTTACAATACTAACAATGTAAATATTAAGTAAAATATTATTATAACATGTGGCACACAGATAGTAATTTGGTTACATGTGTGTGACTAAAAACCTGAACCCTATAACCTGCTATTTACAGCTGAATAAAACTATTTCATAATGTATTATAGAATAGGTGATGAGGTTGAAGCACAAATACAATATATTTAATGCATATAAATAAAAAATATCACAAAATCTGCCACTGGCCCTATCTTCTAGAGAGATAACTAGGCTATCACCCTGGTGTGTTGAAATGTTTAATATAGACATGTAAATGAAATATAAAATATCAAATTAACACAGCATGTAGTTTTGGAGATGTTTATGTAACATTTACGGAAGGAGTCTCCAGTGTCAGTGCTTTGTAGCAGTCAGTAACAATAGTTTCACACAACTGGAAACTCTTCACAGAAAACTGTCCACAAGGGTGCATAATTAATTAGATGGGTTTTATAAGGGGTGTATGGTGGTGCAGTAGGTAGTGGTGCTACCTCACAGTTCCTGGATTGGTTCTGGGGAGTGTTGCATGTTCCCCCCCATGGCCATGTCCGTTTCCTCCAGCTTTTTAAAAACATGCAGGTAGGCGGATTGGTTACTCCGAATTACCCCTAGGTGCGAATGTGTGTGTGAATGTACTGTATGTGTGCATGATCTCCAGCACTCCTGAGATATGTTCAATATTCATCGCACCCATGACCAGGATAAAGCAGCTACTGAAGCTGACTGAATGATTTTTTTAAAATAGATGACATTTTTAGTTGCCTCTTATGTGAGGAAGAATACCACTTGCATCTACTGATCCCCCTGTGCAAACCTATATTGCGCCTCAATGTGCTCTGGTTACAATTTTACTAGAAATAATAATATGGAAAATATCTCCACACACTACATGCAGACCTTCTTTCCTTTATGGTCCTGGTTTCAGGTTGTACACAGGACTAATCATAATCATAATTATTAACTGTGAATATGTTCAACACAGTTATATTATCATACATATCATGAATTAAATATAGTTTACATACCTACATACACACCTAATAAAACTGAATGAAATGAACATGAGTAAATTGCATACAGATCATTTAATAGAAAGAAGAATAACTACTTTTCATCTCTCACATCACACCATGAAGGACAAAGTACATTCACTTAATGTACAACAGCTACTGATTATAACACTGAGAGAGAGAGAGAGAGAGAGAGAGAGAGAGAGAGAGAGCACTTTATTGATCTCCAAAGGGAAAGTTGGGGTCACACCAGCCACAACACAAGAGCAAATGGGAGGACTAAGACCTAACAGTTCACAAGACTTTAAATGTGCACAATAAACTCATAATATAACAGAAATAAGAATAAATAAATATATACATATAAATAGCTCTCCAAGTTATTTACAGACTAAGATTCCTGTACAGATTGAAACATACACTATATTACCAAAAGTATTCGGTCACCCATCCAAATGATCAGAATCAGGTGTCCTAATCACTTGGCCTGGCCACAGGAGTATAAAATCAAGCACTTAGGCATGCAGACTGTTTTTACACACATTTGTGAAAGAATGGGCCGCTCTCAGGAGCTCAGTGAATTCCAGCGTGGAACTGTCATAGGATGCCACCTGTGCAACAAATCCAGTCGTGAAATTTCCTCGCTCCTAAATATTCCACAGTCAACTGTCAGCTTTATCATAACAAAATGGAAGAGT
>CM040978.1:2768914-2809779 GCA_022985145.1 Pangasius djambal
TCCTCTTCCAACATGACTGTGCACCAGTGCACAAAGCAAGGTCCATAAAGACATGGATGACAGAGTCTGGTGTGGATGAACTTGACTGGCCTGCACAGAGTCCTGACCTGAACCCGATAGAACACCTTTGGGATGAATTAGAGCAGAGACTGAGAGCCAGGCCTTCTCGACCAACATCAGTGTGTGACCTCACCAATGCACTTTTGGAAGAATGGTCAAAAATTCCTATAAACACACTCCTCAACCTTGTGGACAGCCTTCCCAGAAGAGTTGAAGCTGTAATAGCTGCAAAAGGTGGATCGACATCATATTGAACCCTATGGGTTAGGAATGGGATGGCACTTAAGTTCATATGTGAGTCAAGGCAGGTGACCGAATACTTTTGGTAATATAGTGTATGAACTGTATGAAACATATTACAAGTTGGCAGGCCTAAAAGTGTACATAAGACCTGTGTGATGAGCAGTTGTGGAAGTGACTGTGGAAGTGAAAATGTACAGTTGTCATAAGTAAAGTCATAAGTAAAGTGGCAGTGCATGTGTAAGAATGTGCAGTGACCCTATGTAAAATTTGTTGTGCAATTCGCAGTGCAGTAGTTGGGTATGCAAAATCAGTAGACATGTCCATCATCTCCAATGTCCACATAACTCCCCAACCTTGTTGTTGACTCACTGTAGGGTGAGAAATCAGTGGAATTCTTGGCAACCTTTGTAAACATGACTACCTTTACATGTTACAGCGAAGCTGGTGTAGTCTACTGGAGAAGAAGCTCTGCTGTTTAGCCAGTGTGGCAGGCAAGGAGAAGGTGTTTGCTATTGTCTGTGATCCTTTCAATTTTGTCCACCATCCACCTTTCCACCACCATCTCCAGAGTGTCCAGTTTGCAGCCTTAGCTTATTAAGCTTCTTTGCATTGCCAGCTCTGATGCTGCTTCCCCAACTGATTGCAGCAAAGAATATTGTAACCACAGACTGGTAGAAGGTCTTCAGCAATTTGGTACATACATTGAAGGATCTGAGTTTTCCTCAGGAAGTAGACTCTGCTTTTACCCTTCTTGTAGACCGCCTCACTGTTGGTCCTCCAGTCCAGTCTGTTGTTGAGGTGGATACCAAGGTATTTATAATTGCTGACCACCATGACTTCCTCTCCCTTGATGAAGAGATGCTGTCTTCTTCCTCCTATAGTCCACCACCAACTCCTTGGTCTTGAACATGTTGAGTAGCAGTTTGTTGTTTTCAAACCACTCCACAAATCTGTCCACCACCATCCTGTACTCTGCCTCCTGCCCATCATTAATACACCCTACCACTTAATCACTCATTAGAGAACCTCTGCAAGTGGCATGACTCAGTGTTGTATTGGAAGTGCAAGGTGTAACGTGTGAACAGGAATGGAAACAGAACAGTCCCTTTCATTGCTCCTGTACTACTCACTACCCATTCAGACATGGTGCTACCCACTCTAACAAACTGGGGCCTGTCAGACAGATTGTCCGTTATCCATCATATAGTGGCCCTGTCCACCTGCATTGTCAGCAGTTTATCCCATAGCAGAAGAGGCAGTGTATGGTATTGATGGCATGTGAGAAATCAAAGAACATGATTCTCACAACACCTCCGGCCCCAGTGAGGTGTGAGCATGCTTTCTGAAGCAGGCAGGTGATGGCATCATCCACTCCCAGCTGTGGTTTGTAGACAAACTGAAGAGGGTCCATCTTAAACTTCCTTCTGTAACTGTCTTTCCTTTCCCTTAGCATCATTCTTAATTCCCATTGCACACAATGCAGCTCCCCTCTGTCTCTAGTCCTGAAGTCTCTTTTCTTCTTATACAATAGCTCCTTCAGGCTGCTGGTGATCCATGGCTTGTTGTTGGGGAAACAGCGTACTGCCTTGACTGGCAGAGAGTTATTAACACAGAAGGTAAGGTAGTCTATGATGCACTTATCACATTCTGCACTCCACCACACTCCCTTCGATCCTCTAGCACTGCTTGACTGGTCCCACCATCTCTCAGGGTACAAGGAAGACATGCATCAAGACTCTTCTCTGTTTGGGCTCCTAGGTGGTGGAATGAACTTCCCCTAGATGTCCGAACAGCTGAATTACTGGCAGACTGCAAATGATGTCTAAAGACTTACCTCTTCCTAAAATACTTATTTAAAAAAAATGGATGGTATTCTTAAGTTTGTGACCTAGCAAACCAGCATCAGAATGTATTTATTGATAGAGACTTCAAAGCACTTTTGTAAGTCACTCTGGATAAGGGTGTCTGACAAATGCCATAAATGTTAATGCTGCGCCTCATTATCTTCCTGTGTCCTCCTCTTCACCATTCTTGTGGTAGTGCAGTCACCACTCTGGCAGTACAGTCAATGAATTGGAGGAAAGTGGGTAGCACTGAGGAGAGAGACATGAAGGAATTCCCCAGTGATAATCACAAAAGCATTGGGATGTTCGTTTAAAAACTTTGTGATGGTCGAATGATGTCACATGCAACTTCTGCCACAGCTGATGGCAGAATGTAAAAGGTGACTACAATAACCAAGGTGAATTCCCACAGCATATAGTGTTGCCACATTCCCACAGCAAGCAGTCCAATATTGAAGCTACAGAGGTGCTCCTTCATGGTAACATGTCAATTATTACACCACTTTTCATTAACAAACACAGCAATCCCCCCCTCATTTCTTCTTACCGCTGAGTGAAATATATGCTAATATAATAATATACGCTAATAAAATTATATTTTACACAGAAGACATTTGTAAATGAAAGTACAAAATTAAACAAAAATAAATAAACAAATAAATAAATAAATAGACGGGGCAGACTCCTCATTACAACATCGGTTCCAGCACACAGATTGGAGTGCATTTGCTGCTCTCGCCTCACAGGACTCTCATAGGTACATTGACATCTACACCAATGCCATTCTTCACCATATTAACAGATGTGTTGTCTCAGTCACTGCCCTTAAGACAGGTAAAACATATCCCAATCAAAAGCCTTGGATGAATAAAGAAGCCTGTCTCCTACTGAAGGCACGAGATGCTGCTTTCAGGTCTGGAGACCAGGAAGCTTACAGTGCATTCAGGGCCAACCTGAAGCAAGGAATCAGGGATGCCAAGCACAAATACAAGCTGCAGATAGAGGATAATTTCAACACTTCTGACCCTTGACGCATGCGGCAAGGCATCCAGGTTCTCACAGACTACAAGCCAGTCAACACCATTCCCTCAACCATTGACAGTTCATTCCTGGAGGAGCTCAACACTTTTTATGCTTTTACTGGAAAATTACAAAGCTGAGCTTCCACTTGGTGAGCCCCAGCTGTCTCTCTCCAACAGAGATGTGTGCTCCATCCTGAGCAGGGTGGATTTACGCAAGACTGCCATCCCCGATGGCATCCCAGGCCGGGTTCTCAGAATATGTGCGGAGCAGCTGTCCGGAGTTTTCACAGATATTCAACTTATCACTGGCCCAAGCAGTCCCAACCTCCTTCAAAACTGCCACTATTGTGCCAATCCCAAAAAATAGTGCTGCAAAAGCACTCAATGATGTCTGTCCAGTCACTCTTACCCCCATCATCGCCAAGTGCTTTGAGAAGCTGGATCTGAAAGCCTGCCTACAACCATCACTGGATCCCCATCAGTATGCTTATCATCATAACGGGTCAACATAGGATGGCATTAGCTCAGCCCTTCACTCTGGCCATCTCCTCCTCCACCATCATCCTAAACACTGGCATACCACGAGGCTGCGTGCTGAGCCCCTCTCCTCTACTCCCTCTTCACCTCCGACTGCATACCTGTGCACAGCTCCAACTCCATAATCAAGATCACAGATGACACTACGTTGGTTGGCCTGATCAGAGATGAGGACAAGACAGCCTACAGGGAAGAGGTTCAGCATCTGGTAACATGGCGTGCCAATAACAACCTCGACCTTAGCACCCAGAAAACCGAAGAACTGATTGTGGACTACCGGAAGTCCTTGAGGGTCCACAAACACACCCCTATCCTTGGTAATAGAACTGAGGTAGAGCTGGTCTCTAGCTTTAAGTTTCTGGGTGTCCACATCTCCGCTGACCTTTCCTGGAACCTTAACACCTCCTCTCTTCTCAAAAAGGCGCAACAGTACTTTTGGGGAAGACTGAAGAAAGTTCACTTTGCTCCTCAGATCATGGTGAACTTCTATCGCTGTAATATTGACAGCATCCTTACAAACTGCATCACAGTATGGTACAACAACTGCACAGTGTGTGACCAATGGGTAGTGAAAACTGCCCAGCACATCACTGGAACATAGTTGCTGCTTACCACTGCCTGCATACTGTCTCAACTAACTGCACCATAATTGCCATTTGCATTACTGGTGTGCATCATATTGTTTACCTTTACCTGTACACTGTTAACTTATTGCACCATAACCTTGTTACTTCATTTTATTTTATTTTCTATTTGCATTACTGGTTGGATGCTTAGTGCATTTTGTTGTCTCTGTACTCATACTCTGACAATGACAATAAATTTGAACCTAACCTAATTTAACCTAACCTAATCTACACTGCTCAAAAAAAATTAAAGGAACACTTTTTAATCAGAGTATAGCATCAAGTCAATTAAACTCCTGGGATATTGATCTGGTCAGTTAATTAGCAGAGGGGGTTGTTAATCAGTTTCAGCTGCTTTGGTGTTAATGAAATTAACAACAGGTGCACTAGATGGGCAACAATGAGATGACAGGAATGGTTTTACAGGTGGAGGCCACTGACATTTTTTTCCCTACTCATCTTTTCTGACTGTTTTTCACTAGTTTTGCATTTGGTTAGGGTCAGTGTCACTACTGATAGCATGAGGCGATACCTGGACCCTCCGGAGGTTGCACAGGCAGTCCAACTCCTCCAGGATGGCACATCAATATGTGCCATTGCCAGAAGGTTTTCTGTGTCTCCCAGCACAGTCTCAAGAGCATGGAGGAGATTCCAGGAGATAGGCAGTTACTCTAGGAGAGCTGGACAGGGCCGTAGAAGGTCCTTAACCCATCAGCAGGACCGGTATCTGCTTTTTTTGTGCAATGAGGAACAGTATGAGCACTGACAGAGCCCTACAAAATGACCTCCAGCAGGTCACTTGTGTGAATGTCTCTGACCAAACAATCAGAAACAGACTTCATGAGGGTGGCCTGAGGGCCCAACGTCCTCTAGTGGGCCCTGTGCTCACTGTCCGGCACCGTGGAGCTCGATTGGCATTTGCCACTGAACACTAGAATTGGCAAGTGAAGTGAAGTGAATTGACATGTGGCCAAGTATGGTGACCCATACTCGGAATTTGTGCTCTGCATTTAACCCATCCAAGTACACACACACAGTATTGAACACAGACACGCACCATGAGCACACACCCGGAGCAGTGGGCAGCCTTTTTTTTGCTGCGGCGCCCGGGGAGCAGTTGGGGGTTCGGTGCCTTGCTCAAGGGTCTCACCTCAGTTGTGGTATTGAGGGTGGAAGAGAGCGCTGGTCACTCACTCCCCCCACCTACAATCCCTGCTGGCCTGAGACTCGAACCTTCAGGTTACAAGTCCGACTCTCTAACCATTAGGCCACGACTGCCCCCTGGCGCACTGTGCTTTTCACAGATGAGAGCAGGTTCCCCCTGAGCATATGGGACAGATGTGAAAGGGTCTGGAGAAGCCCGTGGAGAACGTTATGCCGCCTGTAACATCATTCAGCATGACCAGTTTGGTGGTGGGTCAGTGATGGTCTGGGGAGGCATATCCATGGAGGGACGCACAGACCTCTACAGACAATGGCACCATGACTGCCATTAGGTATCGGGATGAAAACTGGTGCAATGGGTCCTGGGTTCCTCCTGGTACACGATGCCCGGGCTCATGTGGCGAGAGTATGCAGGCAGTTCCTGGAGGATGAAGGAACTGATACCATTGAATGGCCCCCATGCTCGCCTGACCTAAATCCAATAGAACACCTCTGGGACATTATGTTTCGGTCCATCCGACGCTGCCAGGTTGCACTGCCCAGGAGCTCAGTGATGCCCTGGTCCAGATCTTGGAGGAAATACCCCAGGACACCATCTGTCATCTTATTAGGAGCATGCCCCGACATTGTCAGGCATGCATACAAGCACGTGGGGGCCATACAAACTACTGAGTACCATTTTGAGTTGCTGCAATGAAATTTCAGCAAAATGGACTAGCCTGCTGCATCATTTTTTCACTTTGACATTCACTTTCAAAGTGAATTCAACCCTCTGTAGGTTGATCATTTTCATTTCCATCAAACGATGTGGCATCCTTTTGTTCCTAACACATTACCCAGTCCATATCAGTATAGATATCCAGCATGATATTTTTCCCCATTGAGATCTTTTCAGTGTTCCTTTAATTTTTTGAGCAGTCTAAATAAATAAATAAATAAATGTCTCTTTTAAGTTAACTGAATGATTGCCATTTTAGCTTCGCCAACAAACAGGTGTGTACACACTATTCATATAGTGTACATGAGCAGACTGGAAGGGTGATCAAATGTATGTTAAAGAGGTCTTTTTTAAAGCATTACAATGTGGGTAAGGTCAGAATTAAAAATATACTGTAGTTACCACTAGACGGCATCAGAAACATTTTTGTTTTTACTTTTCAACCGCCGGATGCCACCATAACCGCTGTGTCCCCAACCCCACCACCCACCCACCCACCCTTAGCATGTAGGAAAAACACACAAAAAGTGCTCACTATCCCCAATGTGGCCAGCTAAAAGAATATTCTTATAATCTCTAAGATGAAATCTGTCTAACTCCTCTCCTGTCATTTGTCCTATTTTGTATGAAGGTGTCAGAGAGAAACAGCAAGTGTTTGAATTTTTTTCTGTAAAGAGGAAGGAAGAGCAGGTACAGTGTCTGTCTGTACTAAAAGAGAAGTTAAAGATCTCACATACTTATCTCTGTCTCTTTTCCCTAGTACTGTGATTTGACAGAAATAAACACGGAAAGTGTTTACCTGGAAAGAGGAAGGAACAGGAGCAACAAGGTCTGCATCCTCTAAAAGAGAAGTTAAAGACCTTAAATATACACATCCCCTGTCTGTCTGTCTGTCTGTCTGTCTGTCTCGTGACAGGAAGCACCAAGACTTCAACACACACCTCAGTCGGTCAGTCGGTCAGTCATTAGAGAGACAGGATGGAGCTCAGTCCACTCCCTGTGATGCTCTGTGAGTAAATGTTCTCTTTGTGTCTTCATTAGAGTGAGTGGTGGGGTATAAAGTTGTTCATCTGCAGTCTGAATTTCCTGAGTGATGGGCTTGTCTTTTCTTTAGTACATAATGTTACAGTGTAAAAGTCTATTTGTTTTATGTCCCAGTGCTAAGATTATCACCCTTCAATAATAGCATCTGCTGCATATGTAGTTATTTGCAATAAACAGGAATAACGTAAAATACACAGTGGATAGAAAATGAATACACAAAATTTGAACATTTAGTTGTGTCAGGTTCTGAAAACTTCATAGATTTAAATGGTACTTGTGTTCCTTGATCCAAACAACACAGCATACCATATGAATGCAGTGAATTTATTTTCATTTGGAAAAAAGAGGGCATTTACTTGACAGAACTGAAATCTCCTCATTTCTTAAGTATACCCCTGAGAGTCAATACTTGGAGGATGCACCTTTGGCAACAAGTACAGCTACCAGTCTTTTTGGGTTGCTCTGCACAAGGTTGGCATACTTGGATATAAAAAATCTTCCCCTGCTGCTCTTTGCAAACTGTTCGAGCCAGGAGATGTTTTTTTTGTTTGTTTTTTTTTTTGGTTTTCGCTGATGGACAGCAACAGTCATTCCTTAGATTTTCTATTGGATTTATGTCAGCGTTTGACCAGGTCACTCCAGAACATCCACCTTGTTTCTAACAAACCACTATATAAAAAGTCCTCTCAATGCTGTGTGGCTTTTGCCTCATTCAAGTTCAAGTTCATGTTCAAGTTCAAGTTAAATTTCGCTACATGCTGGTGCATGTATTGTAAGTAACTCTGTCTCTGTCTCAGCCACAGCGTTCACTGCAAGGACAAACAAAGCACATATAAGTAGACTGGCTATAAGCACACACAGGTGAGAATCATAACACAATACCTGCTTGTTCAATCCTCCTCCTCCTCCTCCTCCTCCTCCTCCTCCTCCTCCTCCTCTCCGTCCGCAGTTAACGCTTGACCACATACCCACTGCCACATTTACCAAAACAAGCATTGTAGCTGCTCATTTTAAATAATATTAGAAATATTTTGGGGTATTATTTTTTTCACTTTTCATCCTGAGATTGTTAAGTGTTACATGTAGCTTAGCTACAAAAATAGATTGTAATGTTTAATTTATTTTAATTCCAGCTTGTAGGCTGGAAATGTGAAAATAGTTAATGGGTGTGTATTCACTTTCTGTCCACTGTAGACATAATGAGCAGAATAGTGACCTTTATGTAAATTACTGTAGTTTTTTTTATTATTATTATTATTTTATTTATTATTGAGACATCTCAAAAGGTATTTCTTACAGATGGTTTTGTTAGATTTCTTGATTAAGATTTAATCTTGTGAGTTTGGTGTGTCTAAAATGTGCTAGACTGCTGACAGAATGAGTCAGTTCCATAGTTATGTCATGTTCTCTTATTCTGTTCCCTTTTCAGTACTGATTTCACGTATACCAGCAGCACATCCTCAAGGTGATTTATATATATATTTATTCTTTACGTTGTGTACATGTTTGATTTGTGTTTGGACTGAGAAGGTTGCACAGAATTTGTCAATTTGTTAATACATTATTAACAGTTTTTATAGCTCTAAAGAAAGGAAGTAATTTTAACTCAGTTTTTTTTTTTTCCTTTGTTCTCGAGCCATCTCATGTTTAGACTCAGTTTGTGATCTTGATAAATTCACCCACTGCATGGCTCTTGATTTACTGTTCTTTTTTACAAGAATTACTTTCTCTTAAGAAATCTTTCTTATAAAATAAGAAAAGAATGACTAACAAAATTCAGATATGAAAAAATAGTTTTACTACAGTTTCACTGTGGTCCTTTAATTGGACATTTGTTTAAGTCGGTATTTCAAATTGTATGTTTACTATAGGGATACATCAATAACAATAGGGATATCAGTTTTTGGTCTGATACTATACTTGGATTTGTGCAGGATGCATGATATAGCAATCTAACATAAGCAAATACGTTGGTTTAATGCTTCGATCCAAGTATGAATTTCTTTACACAGACAATATACTGCATACAAACCATATATGAATACATACAATTGTAACATTTGTATCAGATGTTAAATATAAATGTTTGTTTTAGACACAAAGCATGTGTTAAAGCACAGTGAATCTACTGCTTATATTGTAAAGTGAAAAGCAGCTCTGACACCTTCATCATTTCATACCAACAGCAAAACCCAAACCGACTGTGAGAGTGAATCCTCAGAGCTCCGTCTACACTGGAGACACCATCACTCTGAGCTGTGAGCTGCAGCAGTCGACTGGATGGGAGTTTCTCTGGTACAAATATAATCAGCAGTTACAGCTTCTGAACACTGTAGCTAGAGACTCCAACACACTCAGTGTGACAGTCAATAAGGCAGAAGAAACAGTGTACACGTGTATAGCACGTAGGCAAAACACTTTGGGACACTCCTACACAATGCTCAGTGATCCAGTCAAGATTACAGCGAGAGGTATGTCATGATTTTTCACATTTTTTACCACAGGTTAGACGAGCGTGAATAAAAATATGGCATAATTTTTTGCAATTCCTTATTATTACATAGTTTATATTATATTATTTTTTTATCTTGAAAATATACATTTAAAAAGTATTGTTATCTGTGGCTGGTGAGATCCAAGGCTAAAGATTAAAAACATATTGTTATTTAACAAAGAAAAATGTGCAATTGTTGCTATGTAGAAGTTTTCTGTAAGGAGACTTTCATTTAAAATTTATGGAAAGAGTCTCCAGTGTCAGCGGAGACAGAGGTACAGCTGTAACTTTAGCTGTACATTTTTCAACATGGGAAAATTTTCAGGACTAAAGAGTTTACACTTTGTGCTTTTTCAGTAACATGACAATCTGGGTTTTTGGCTTATTAACTAAAAGACAGAGAAAGTGGGAAAGACTGTTTATAGCTGCTGTAATTTACATGATAGTGATAGGAAATAACCTCTTTTGCAGACATCCAACACATAAAATGTTACATTAAATGTAAATATAAATGGATGAAAAGTGTGATGTGTCATTTATTAATGAATTTATTGTAATTGTTGGCAACTGGCTGTGGGACAAGAGGAATAAAACTCTTACACTAAAACACAGGACATGCTGTTAGAAAAATGATCTTAGGGGAGGTAACAGTAATTCCACTTCATCACACAACCCTGCCACTCAGAAGTCAATAACTCTACAAATTAAACATTTTGTATTTCCTGTGTAACAGAGAGACCACGGGCAGTACTGAGTGTATCTCCACAGAGCTGGCTGTCTGAAGGAGACTCAGTGACTCTAAGCTGTGAGGTTACAGACTCCTCTACAGACTGGACATTCAGCTGGTACACAACTGTTCCCTACAGAGACGGCTTAACTCAAATAAAAAATAATCACGGCTATATCATGTATGTGGAGCTCCTCTCAGACAGCAGCAGAGGATCTGGAGGCAACTACACTCTCAGTCCTGCTGCTCTGAATCACACAGGAGTTTATATGTGCAGAGGAGAGAGAGGAGAACCAGCCGTTCACACACAGTACAGCAATCTACAGCCACTATGGATCACTGGTGAGGAAAATTAACAGCACTACTGGGTTGGGTGTAGGACGTGGATGTGCAAGTGGAAGACCAGATTAATTTTACTACTAATATAGAGCTGTATTCAGTTATATGCACATAGTGAGGACTTACACATTATGCAAATGCGTTACACACAATTCTGACATAGAAGTGGTATTAAGTCCAGTGCCACGGTCAGTTTGATGTAATCATGGTGTCATGCTGACATTTTTATTTTGTCTGTAAATACACTCAAACACACAATTGAGGCCAATATTAAATACATAGTTATGACACTATTAATTAATAATGTAATCCTTTTAAATTGCAAAGAGTTTTTTTTTTGTTTGATTTTTTTTTTTTTGTTTACACGGAGACCATCAGAGGATCTTAAACAGAAACATTGCTTAATTCACTGACTTTTTTTAATAAAAATAAAATTATGAATTAACTTAAAGTGAGCTGTAAGCAGATGTGTGCTCAGATTTCATGACCTTAATTTAGTATCTCGAATCGGCATCCAATTACAGCAGTACCCATAACACCACGTGGCCTACAAACAGGGCCGCCAAGGACTCCAATTCCCATCACACACATTCAAACTCACCTGATTACTGATTACAAGCACCTGGGCTCAATTACACAGCCACTGTTTATAAGGACTCTCAGTCATTCATTTTCATTTACTTTTATGGCATTTGGCAGATGCCCCTATCCAGAACAACTTACAAAAATGCTTTGAAGTCTCTATCAATAAGTACATTCTGATACTGGCTCGCTAGGTCACAAACTAGGAATACCATCAGTTCAAAAACTCTGTTGGAGAGGTAATATAGTAACAAGCGCTCAGACTATGCAATTTTTTTAAGTCCTAATTTAAGTACTTTAGGAAAAGGGAAGTCTTTAGACATCGCAAAGTGTATGGTCTGTGTTTTTGTACCAGTTGTTACCAAGCCTTATCTCTCGTCATAGTCCCCTCTGGTTTTGATCTTGTTTCTGGTTTCCTTGTCTTTGCTCTTTGCCTAGCCCAGTTTATGATGTTCGTCACCTGACCTTTGCCTTTTCACTGACCTTGTTTTTGTCTCACATTTTGGATTTGCCCTCAAGCTTGCTTAATAAAGCTTTTGTTTACCTGCATCTGCATCCGTATCTGCCGCCTGACATGTCCGAGTAACTGCCGGAGACATAAATAAATAAATTTTTCCTAATTTTTTGCTGGACCAAGTGCTATTTTATAAACTGCTGAATTATAAGTGTGGAAGCCATATTGTTGTATTAATGCAAGTTTGCTGTGATTGCCATAAATTCAATGTCACAGCAAGGGTGTGGTTGAGCGTTGGGTGCAGACTGAGAGGAGGCGAGTTGAACAAGCGTGTGATATTTCTCGCTTATGTCATATTACTGCCAACCTACATATGTGTGCTTTTTTTGGTGTGTTTTTGGTGACTGCCATGAGCCAGAGAGAGAGTGACAGAGCTGGCGGGGCCTGCAAACTACACACACGCGTGCACACACACACACAGAGTGAGCTTGAACCTGAACTTGAATTTTGAACTTGAACAAGGCAAACACCATGAGCTGGTGTCGACTCTATGGGCTGCTTATTTTTGTTTTGTGGTGAATTCATGCTGAACGCTTTGGCCAAAATAAAAGTGAGTCCAAAGCTCTGTGGAAAATCCGCCTGTCTCCAGAATCTTCTATACACACACACACACACACACACCTGATTCTACATCCATCTAGGACTATTCATTTAGCAATATACTGGCAATACACTAAACTCCTATTAGATTTATTTTAATGACTGCCTCATTATCATAATTAAATCATCATAAAAGTATTTTATATTTTTCATTTTTAAATTATTGTTTTTACTTTACATCGTATTACATTTGGCAGCAAGAAAAAAATGACCTTCTTCAGTCTTCACATGTTCTATTTTTATGTTTTTTTTTCTGGGCTTAAAGGTAAGTAATCAGGATTTGAAGGCAGCAGACAAGGCGCTACTGAAACACCATGTGTTGCATGCTTCTTATCAAGAAAACTCACTTAGAAAAATTGACTTAAATCAGCTATGTAACCATACTCGGAATACATGTAAATTTCCCCTTATAAATACTGACCTAACCTTTGGACTTAAGTTGCCAACTCTGAATATGGGTCATGGAGAATTATAACTGATTGAGGAATGTTTGAGGCAGTTGAATAGCCCTGAGCACTGTAGTGGATTTTTCTCATTCAAATAGCACTGTTTAATTAAATGAGGTTTAAATGTGTTCAGTGCAAGTTATGCCATGAATTAGTTATGCCAAGGTATGCCATGAAAACACAATTTTGAAAAAACAAATTAATTAGTTATTAATTTCTGTGTTTAAGGTGAATCTCCTCCAGTCTCTCTGATCATCAATCCCAGCAGAACTCAACACTTTACTAATGACTCTCTCTCACTGAGCTGTGAGGACCAGAGTAACTCTGCTGGATGGACAGTGAGACGATACACACACAATCAGAGAGTGTTAGATTGTTCACAGTGGGGATCAGTTACAGCATCTACATGTAAAATCAGTTCCATCCATACATACTACACTGGAGTTTACTGGTGCCACTCTGAATCTGGAGGTAGCAGTAATCCTGTCAACATCACAGTGCATGGTGAGTCTCTGAGTCTCCTGTTGGGAGAACCATTCAACAAACACAAAACCTGTTTATCTCAGTACACTACCTGTAATTTCTCTAATTCTGTAACTCCTCGTGCTGGGGTGTTGTAGCATTTATAATAGTGCACGTAATCAAGTTGGAACATTTTTGAGTGCAGGTATCATTAAATGTGTATCAGACAGATACCAGTATCAGTATCGGTGCATCTCAAATTCTAAAAACAGCAGCAGGATTGCACAGTTAAATGTTTTCTCAGTGGATAGTTCCACAGGTTTGGTCCTGCTGAATCCACAGGTTTAGTGTGTACTAATCTATACACAGATAAATTAGAAAACTTCCATTTATGCAATCTAAACAGCTCATAGTGTGTGGATTTCCTACATGGAATCATATTAATCTGTACATGTGATTTTCTCTGTTCTAGATGGTGATGTGATCCTGGAGAGTTCTGTCCATCCTGTGACTGAGGGACATCCTCTGACTCTACGCTGTTTATATCGCAACATAAAGCCCTCAAGCCTCCGAGCTGATTTCTATAAAGATGGATCAGTTCTCCAGACACAGACTACAGGAGAGATGATCATCCGAACTGTCTCAAAGTCAGATGAAGGTTTCTACCACTGCAAACACCCAGAGAGAGGAGAGTCACTGAAAAGCTGGCTCTCAGTCAGATGTAGGAAATCCGTTTCTTTTGATTCGATTCTCTCTTTAACAGTACAATTCTTTGCGGTGTTTAAATGCAAATTCTGCTCTCTTTCTTTCTCCTAGGTTCTAGATCCAGTGGAAGAACAGTAGTAGTGGCTGTGGGACTGAGTTTGGCCTTTTTGTTTTTGTTCATCTCTTTAATGATCTCATTTATCCTGCTGTGGCGCAGCAAAAGAAAGAAAGGTTTGACAACTGCTTAGCGAAATTATTTGCAGAATAATCAGGACTTATAAAAGTAGACTTTAGAATATATTGTCGCATCACAGATTACATAGTTTATCCGGTAGTTATTTTATAGTTTTATAGTAGTTTATATAGTTTATCATAGTTTATCTGCCTCCTGCTGCAGCCTTGAGTTGCTACTATATATATATATATGTGTGTGTGTGTGTGTGTGTGTGTGTATATGTGTATATGTATGTATGTATGTATGTTGTATGATGCAACCCTGAACATTTCCCAGTCCACGTGAGCAAAACAGTCTTGGAGTGTTGCATCTGAATGGTCTGATCAGATCAGCACACTCCTCATGACCGTGGAGTACAGAAGGTCTTGCGTGTTTGTATATTCCGGTGGTTGCACCAAGCCTTGTTGTTCATAACACACACTCTCCCTCCTTCGCACTTGCCAGAAACTTCTTTATTTCTGTCCACACGGTCTATGAAAAATCCTCTGAAACAGAGTACTATACGGTGTAGATTGTATAACTGCACATATTAAATATGGAAATACTAATTGTAACATTTTAAATGCATACAGTCGGGTCCATATTGGATTCAGTGCGTATTTGGACAGTTTGGACAATATTGTATTAACCGTTTAACCGTAAGCAGTTTTATGGCCAGGTGTGGCATGTTTCCTCATTATTTTATGACAGTTTAAGGAGATAAAAGGTCTGCAGCTGATTCTGAGGTGAATTTGCATTTGGTAGCTGTTCATGGGAACTCTCAATATGCAGTCCAAAGATGTGTCAGTGCAAGTGAAGGAGGCCATCATTAGGCTGAAAAAACAAAACAGACCTATCAGAGAGATTGCAGAAACCTTTGGAGTGACCTAATCAACAGTTTGGTACATTCTTAAAAAATAAGGAATGCACTGGCAAACTCAGTGACTCCAAAAGGCCTGGAAGACCACAGAAGACAACTAAATTGAATGACCGCAGGATTCTTTCCGGTCATATTCATATTCAAACTCATATTCATAATGAAGACTTCTTTCTGAAATCTTTTTTATTTAGTATTAAATATGACTTAGTATTAAATATGATCTAACTACACACTGTTATTAGTATTATGTACATATTTTTCATTTGTAACTTTTACTAACTCTTTAGTTGTTTTTCTGTCATTACCCTTTTTTTGTGCTGTAATGAGAGCTCAGTAAGTGTTTCTTTCACTATTTACACTCTGTTCAGACGTAGAATCTGTCTCCCTCTACAGAAAAGCGGCAGAAAAACTATTGGACATCAGAGCAGACTCAGAGCGGGTCAGGAGCTGAAGACTCCCAGTCAGGATACACACCACTTCAGGCTGGTCAGACACTGTCTCAATGACTGTTTATTTCTACATCTGTTCATAAAAAATCAAATATTTCTTGTTATTGTAAAATTATAACCCTTCTAATAAGCAACAAATAGTTTTAATAAATTAAATTGCTGTATTACCTTTGTACAGAATAAAACATTGAGTCATGCTGTTATAGGAAAATAGTGACTGGTAATGTAATTAAGCTGAATTAATGTTACTACCTTGATTAATTTTTTTCCCTATAACAGCATGTCCCCAAGTGTTGTATTCCTCTTATACCACAACAATTTATCACTGACCATTTTTAATTTATCAAAGAATGACACATCATACCTACATTCATTTATAGTTGCATTTAATCTTGTAAAATGTCCTCAAGACAAGTTAATGTTCTAACTAACATTATAGCAGCTAGAAACAGTTGTTCTTTCACCAGCCATTCATTTTTCAAACATGCAACGTGCTGAATAATAAAGACAGCTAAAGGAAGTAAACACTAGAGTTTAAAGAGCCACTGGAGACTGAAATTTATAATTACATGTATGGCATTTGGCATACACCCTTATCCAGAGTGACTTACTGTACATTATCTCATTTATACAACTGAGAAGTCGATGGTTAAGGGCCTTACTCAAGAGTCAAGGTTCAGCAGCAGCTTCGCAAAGTTGGGATTTAAAATGAGATTTTGATCAGAAGTCCAACATCTTAACCACTGAGCTTATGTTTATGAGTTATGACTGGTGTATTGCACGTCTAAAGATCATTGGGATGGTTTTGTTCTCTGCTCCTACAGGTGCTGATGCTGAACCCAGCGTTAGTTTTGTGACGTACGTTGACGTTGAACTAAAACCGATGAAAAACGAAAAGGGAATAAGAGGTAGAGCAAAATGAAGAAACTTAATTTTGTGCCATGGATCACCTGTATCTTGTCTGACATCTAATCTTGCTTTATGTAATGAATAAAACACTCTGTGTCTTGCTGTTGTAGGAAAATAATCAACAACAGGGTGATATGATATGGTGGACTTCCTGTTACCACCCTGAAGTTGATTATTTTTCTATAACAGCATGTTCTACGGTCTTGTATTCCTCTTATACCACAGCAATTTGCCAACAACTACATATTTTAAACCCTGTTCTTACTTGTGTTATAGCAGATATAACCAGTCGTTCCCTCACAAGTTCTTACAGAAAAGACATCAAGAATCACGTTTTTCTTTTTTTAAATAGCAACATATCTCTTAATCTGTTTATTTATATAATTTGTATTAGATTAAGTGGAATGTTTGTTGTAAAAGTCCTTGTGAATGAGCTGTTACTATAGAAATGATAACATATTAAAACAATGGTATTAATATAAACCTGTGATTTGCAGCTGCACTACTGTCAGAGCTGCTGTTATAGAAAATTAATCAACACCTTCTGACCAATCATAACCCAGACCTGAACAGTGGTATAATAGATTTTAATTGTATGTAATGTAATGTCCAGATCATGTTCTATTTTATAAATTAGAATATTTGTACGTTTTCAGGAGATTAATTCAGGATATCTTGATTCCCACTAGAAAAGCCCAGTGTGGGTGACGATACTGTCTACTCGTTGATGAAGCAGAACATGAAGTAAGACTCATGACATTTACAGTATAAGTCATAAAATACAAACCAAACACCATGAAGTAAGAAATATTTTTAAAGGTGCGGTGGGTTGAATTTGACCACTAGCACTTATCCATGTACACAAAACCTTGCCTCATAGAAAATGTTTGGCCAGAAGAGTCCATCCATGTTAGTTTGGTAGCTGTCTAAATAATCTCATTTCCATCATCTCATTCTACTTGGCCCAGCTATGAACATTCAAAAAACTAACACACCACTTAACTAACTGATTTGTTGCTGGGGTCATTGATTCAAAAAGTTAGTAACATCTAGTTTGTAACATAAATGATAGCAATATCAAGAGAAATGTATTTATTAATGTATTTATGGGATCTTTTTTTCTGTCTGCAGTGAACCATATATGCTGGTGGAGCCATAGTGATCAGATGGATAGCTAGAAAACTGCATTTGGCCAGGGGCCAAAACATCAGTGTTTCCCAGGAGATGTACTGTTTGTGAAAATCATGGAAGTGTTTCTCTTATATCAGTCCCAGTCTCTGGAACAGTGTTCAGACAACATCAGGAACGCAATCCCTATGCGTTTTTAAATCCCGATTTATTAAAAGTTACTTGTTTAACTATTCAGCTTGGTTATCTTGGTAAATATACTTCGTGAGTTGTAGTAAGTATTAGTTGCAGTAATTTTTTGCAGTTTTTTTTTTCCACAGTTACTAAAAATCACTATTTTGTTTAAAAAATTTTCAACTTGTCATGCGGTGAGAACAGCTTTCTTGGATGTAAACAATTATGGGTCAGGGATCTCATTCAAACATCAAGGTCTCAGGGAGTTTTTCCTTTCTACGATCACATCTGGCTTGCTTATTAAGGATCTAAAACCATACTTGGATTTCCTTAAAGCTGCTGTGTAACAATACCTGTTGTTAAGTGCACTGTGCAAATAAAATTGAATTAAAGGCACCCTTGTGGGTTATAAATATAAAATCCTTTTTTAAACTGAGTAATGGGCAGTATGGCCACCGAAGTAGATCATGGCATAGCTTAAAATGATCACACACTCAGTATGTCTCAGTATATATTTGGCAGCAACATGCTTATTTATTTAATTATACATGTAGTTACTAGGCACAGGGCAATAACTTGGAATTATGAGCCCTCTTAAAGAAAGGCCCCTATACATACTCACTGACTACTTTAAAAGGAACACCTTTGCATTTGCTCATTCATGTAATTATCTGATCAGCCAATGACATGCGTACAATGGTTGTATTTTTCATCTGGTGACTCGTATCGCGCTGGCACTGACTTGAATTTCTCCATTAGGTGGGAAATGACCGCGCACAAGCTCTCCAGTGCATGAGCACACAGAAAAATAAATTCATACACACTAGCTTTTTATTTCACCTTGTGTACATAAAAGAAACATTTTCATCAGTATCAGATTTCATAAATCAGATTCACATCAATTTCAGGTTTCATAAGTAACTTGTACATCACCTTTAATGCAAAGTCAATCCATGAAAGTCAGAATCAAATCTGATTGTGTACAAAAGTTTTTAGAAAGGATGCCCTTGATTTCTGAGAGACAGTCAAGACTCCTGTGGACCTCCATTTCACATGACAGGATCAGTCACCCCTGAAGGTTCCCCAAGAAACCTTCACAAACAGGGCATATTTCTTTCAGTGCGATAAAAGCTGTTCTGGTAAAATCTTTGAATTAAAAAAAAAACAGAGTTAAAATATAAAAACACAACATGAACATGAGAATATAAAGACAGAGAGATCAGAAAAATCAGTAAAAATGCTGAACTGAAGACACAAATCACAGGCCTTATTATTCACATGTGACTGGATAGAGGTCATTAGGCAACTATGACAAGCCCCTCCCATCTTAACTGCTGGTGTATACAGGACACGTAGATATACTGACATCACTTCCTGGGAAAAATTAAAATGTCAGATATGAAGCAAAGAGTGAAGAGTTTAGGCTCATGTGGAGTTTTAGCCAAACAGCCATCTTGTATTAAACTTCAACATTTCCAGAACATCCACAAGGGGTCCTCAGTGTCCAAAGAGCCTTCCACACGCAGACAGAGGAAATCTGATTACTATTACTCTACTTCATAATATCTGATCTTCTGATCTATATAGCCCAGATAAATGAAATCCATCAGGATGTCAAGATCCAGGAAAGATTCCAGAAATGAGAAGAGAAAGGCGACATCTTGTTAGCTGATGATCTAGCTGGATTTACACACACAGGGCTCGGGGGACCCTGAGGGAGGGAGAGAGAGAGAGAGAGAGAGAGAGATGCTTTGTAATTCATCTTTCCAATGCTGAAGTCACAAATTTCACAAGCCCTAACCCTTCAAACTTCTTGCATGCACAGTCTTTTTTGCACTTCCTGTGGCCGTAGGAAGTCATGTGACCTCACCTGTCCTCATTGAATCCATCCACTTCCTCCTCATCGTCATCCAGCTCCATGTCCAGCTCGTTGTCAAGGCAACTGCGACCGTAGTTACTGAGGATGCTAAACAAGGAACAAACAATTAAAAACACATTCAGAATCAAACATTGATATTTATTGAACAGTGTTTCAAAAGTATTTGCGTGCGTGCGTGTGTGTGTGTGTGTGTTTGTGTCCGTATCCTAACCTGACAGAGCGGCAGGTGAAGAAAACGATGCGTTTGAGTTTCTTGTTGTAGAAGAAGTAGTTGAAGGACCAGAGGTTGCCCTCCTCACCGAAAGGGTCTGAATCTAGATCTGGGTTATAGCTTTATTTTAAAAAAATAATAAATAAATAAATTTAAAAAAAAAAACAAAAAAAAACAATTGTTCAATGTTTGCCACAGACACACACACAGACACACACACAGACACACACACAGACACACACACAGACACACACACAGACACACACACAAAAGAGTGGTTTCCATCCACATCTTTAATACCAGTTTTTAATAACAAACTCTTTCTACTTTAATCTCTTTTAAACGTAAATACCTTGAAACATGATTCAAACTTTTTGCCTGATGTTGAAGAAGGGTACTAATAATTGTATGTCATTTGTGGCTAGCTTTTTTTTTTTTTTAATTGTGAAAAACAAGTATTACATATAGCTAGTTAATTTCTAATAGTCACTTATTTGAGTTGCATCATTTCTGTGGATGAATCTCAAATTGTGTTCTTCTGGCAATAAAGTGCAGTATGTAGGGTCTACATCTCTACACCCTATGCAGTAAGCATATACTGTATAGTCAATTGCTGAAACAGTACATAGGTAAATAATAAAACGCTAATCTGAACCATTCAATTTTGAGAAAACTGTTCCTTCTTGATGTTCTTTGGTTATCTTTTTCTGTGATTGAGGTGACATGAGCACACGGTGTAGCTACTGGTGTTATTCAGTCTGTTACACTATAACATTATACACAAATATTCAAATACTAAACTGTTTAGGTCATCAAATTTCACACAAAGAAAACCCACACACGCACACAGACACGCACACAGACACGCACACAGACACGCACACAGACACGCACACAGACACGCACACAGACACGCACACAGACACGCACCTGTAAATGTCACAGCTCTGCAGGTTGATCTCCTGGTCGATGGCATTCCACAGCTCCGGACCAAGAGAGTTAAACTCCTCCCCTACAGACGAGTACAGGCTGCTGTTCACAGCATTGGCCACCTAGGGGGTATAATATAAAAAAATTAATAAAAATGTTCAAAAACCACACACACACAGCCAGCATAAAAACACACAAAAATCCTAAAGCAGACTGACAGCATTCTGACAGCAGAGACTGTTGAATCCCATTAACCCACTAAACCCAACCTGTTTTATCAAAGTCTACCGAAAACACACCCAACATCATCAATATCAAAATAATTAAAAATACAAAAATAACTTAGCTCGAGTGTATTAATATACACCTGTGATTTGCATCTGCACTACTGTCATAGCTGCTGTTATAGAAAATTAATCGACACCTTCTGACCAATCACAATCCAGAATATAAGCACTGTGGTACAACACATCTAATGTGTGTGTGCTCCTCCAGGTTACCATAAAATACTATATTCCCCTATCCTATTTCCACTCTTTCTCAAGAAACACGTGTTTCACAATTTTGTATTTCAGGAGTGTAATGTCAGAATTTCCCTGAATGGGGACATTTAATGTCTCAGTGCTAGAACAATCTCTGTTTCATGAGTCATTAACGGACAGATCACGGTCCAGATGCAGACCCAGCCAAGTATTTCAGTGGATCAGACCACGGACTCGAAAAACACTGTAGCAGAAATCAGTTTTCTAAAGCATTTCACGACGTCTGTAAGAGAGCCTGTGCTGCAGTTTATCTAATCTTCTCCATTTATGTTAATTACGCAAAAGGCATGTCTTTGAGAAGGGAAGAGTTTTCAAACTTTCTTAAATTCCACAAAATTAAATGTAACTATAAATAAAAAATAAAAAAATTAAGTATTACATGTTATTCTCTAATAAATAAAAAGTTAATTGTTGACAAAATTGTGTGTTTTATTCCATAAGTAATTAATTTTATGTATACAAGTGCCAACCTGTAGCACCAAACTTAAAAGCCAGTTCCCGGGGAAAAGTGCACAACCTGGCAACACTGCCTGTGGGTTTACTGTACTACACTTCACTTGTCACTTGTCATTCTATGACTGGCAGTTTTGTCCAGAGATAATGAGATAATGAGATAATGATGAAAAACTATTTGAGTCGACCCACCCAGTTGAAGCTCGGCTCACGGCTGAATTCGTGGGCTCGGGCGGCGCTGAAGTCGTAATCGGGACGGAACGATTCGTTCAGCGTGGTGATGAGGTAGAACAGAGTCTTCCTGCAGCACTTATCACTCAGAGGGTTCTCCACTTCATCTCCACTCTTTCCCAACCTGAGCCAGAGAGAGAGAGAGAGAGAGAGAGAGAGAGAGGGTGAGATTTTCAGGAAGCAGACAAAATGATACAAAAGGTGTTTTTGTAACAGTAAGCTGTATGTTTCAGTCGTTTATCATGTACAGTCAAAGCCCCACACATTATCTGTTCACACGGTCTGAAAATAATCACCACAACATGCGTGGTCACATGAAACGTGTGAAACATGACCTCTATTCACAGTTCTGTCTGCTGGAAATTTCAAGTCGTCTGGAAAGCCCCGACCTGGGCTACGTGGCCATCCGATTACATGCATGGTGCACATCACTCACCGGTGAGATACTGTTTGCTGTGGCTCTCTACCATCCTTCTTTCCAGTTTCTGTCAGTTATGGCAGGACGAGAAGTTAATAAAATCCTCAGTGTTGTGCTGTTATAGTAAAATACTCAGTGACAAGGTGGTGTGATGAAGCAGTTACAGTTACCACCACAAAGCTGATTATTTTCCTACAACTGCACTTCCCAAAGTGTTTTATTCCTCTTGTACAACAGCAATTTGCCCACGATTAAGTTTTTTATTCATTACATAAGCATGTTATTTTTTTTTTTTTTTTACGTTTAATGCTGTGTAATATCTAAATCAAATTTTCCTGTTCTCACTTACGTTATAGCAGTTCTAAACAGTCGTTTCCTCACCAACCTCTTTTTTTCCGGCTTGTCATGTTCGTGAGAAACCACAAAGTGTAAACACTGTTTATTATTAGTCTTTCACTACATGGCACATCTGCAGCATAAGTCCCTTTGTACAGGTTGTTAATATAGAAACTATGACGTATTAGAACAAGTGCATTAATATAAACCTAAGGTTCATGTTACAACAGGAACTACTGTCCGATCTGCGCTGTTGTACAAAAATAATGCACAATCTGACCTTTACGACTAATCAAGTTCAAGAATTTAACCATGCTGTTGTATCAATGGTAATAATGTCATGATGGTAAAAGATGCCAGTGATCCTGACCCCTTCAGCTCCCCGGACCTGCCTGACCCATCTGATGCTCTACTTCTGGTTGGAGTTCTCATCGGTTGAGTTCGCTCGCTGCTGCTGGGGCCCCATATGGACGGACTGAAGAACCGTTTGGTTTGCTGGGGATGGTGCCTCCTGGGGGCTGTGGAGATGGTTTGGGGGTCACACATGGAGAGCTGTACTGTAATGGCTTGGGACTGCGATTGCCACAAGCACCTTCGTACTCAGGACTCCATCAGTGGACAGTGGATAGATTTTAACCAACCGGACTTCTTGCAAAAACTGTGATGAATTTACTGGTTGCTCAATTGCCCCATTTGTCCATATAGTACACAATAATAGAAGGGATTTATTTATAATTGCACCATCCATTGCACCCAGATGAGGATGGGTTCTCTTTTGAGCCTGGTTCCTCTCAAGGTTTCTTCCTCATATCATCTCAGGGAGTTTTTCCTTGCCACCATCACCTCTGGCTTGCTCATTAGGGATAAATTCACATATTTACAATACATATACTATACTATACTATACTATATACACACACACACACACACACACAGGATATAAAAAGTCTACACACCCCTTTTAAAATGCCAGGTTTCTGGTGATGTAAAAAAAATGAGACCAAGATAAATCATTTCAGAAATTTTCCCACCTTTAATGTGACCTATAACCTGTACAACTCATCTGAAAAACAAACTGAAATCTTTTAGGTTGGGCGAGTAAAAATAAAAAAACAAAATAATGTGGTTGCATAAATGTGCACAGTCTTAAACTAATACTTTGTTGAAGCACTTTTTGGGTATGAGTCTATCAGCATGGCAATATTCACCCACTCTTCATTGCAAAAACGCTCCACATCTGTCAGATCGCGAGGGCATCTCCTGTGCACGGCCCTCTTCAGATCACCCCACAGATTTTCAAATCGGATTCAGGTCTGGGCTCTGGCTGGGCCATTCCAACACTTTAATCTTCTTCTGGTGAAGCCATTCTTTTGTTGATTTGGATGTATGCTTTGGGTTGTTAAAACCTTAAGGCACAAACGGTTAAGGTTTTGTGCCAATATTAACTGGTATATGGAACTGTTCATAATTTCCTCCACCTTGACTAAGGCCTCAGCTCCAGCTGAAGAAAAACAGCCCCAATGCATGATGCTGCCACCACCATGCTTCACTGTGGGTATGGTGTTGTTCTGGTGATGTGCTGTGTTCTTTTTGCACCAAACATACCTTTTGGAATTATGGCCAAAAAAGTTCAACCTTAGTTTCATCAGACCATAACACGTTTTCCCACATGCTTTTGGGAGACTTCAAATGTGTTTTTGCAAAATTTAGCCAGTACTTGCCAGAAATTCCTGCAGCTCCTTTAATGTTGCTGTAGGCCTCTTGGCAGCCTCCCTGACCAGTTTTCTTCTCGTCTTTTCATCAGTTTTGGAGGGACGTCCAGTTCTTGGTAATGTCGCTGTTGCGCCACATTTTCTCCACTTGATGATGATCTTCACTGTGTTCCATGGTATATCTAATGCCTTGGAAATTCTTTGTACCCTTCTCCTGACTGAGACCTTTTAATAATCAGATCGCTCTGATGCTGTGGAAGCTCTCTGTGGACCATGGCTTTTGCTGTAAGATGCGACTAAGAAAATGTCAGGAAAAGCCTACTAGAGCAGCTGAACTTTATTTGGGGTTAATCAGAGGCACTTTAAATGATGGCAGGTGTGTGCTGACTCCTGTTTAACATGGGTTTGAATGTGATTGCTTAATTCTGAACACAGCCACATCCCCAGTTATAAGAGGGTGTGCACACTTATGCAACCACATTATTTTGTTTTTTTATTTTTACTCGCCCCTCCTAAAAGATTTCAGTTTGTTTTTCAGATGAGTTGTACAGGTTATAGGTCACATTAAAAGGTGGAAAAAGTTCTGAAATGATTTATCTTGGTCTCATTTTTTTTTACATCAGCAGAAACCTGGCATTTTAACAGGGGTGTGTAGACTTTTTATATCCACTGTGTACGTGTGTGTGTGTGTGTAAAATATATATATATATATATAGAGTCACAAAGCAGCTTTATAGAAATTAATCGATTAATATATACATATGTCCATTGTTAAAAGTGCTGTACAAATAAAATTGAATTGAATTGAATTAAAAGCTGTGGGTTCAAATTAAAAATCTTTGAATTCTCTAGAACGATGTAGCAGCACTCTTGGGTTTGGTGTGTAAATAGTATGCAAACTGTGTGTGTGTGTGTGTGTGTGTGTGTGTGTGTGTGTGTGTGTGTGATTAACTGTAGGCTCCTCACAGGTTAGGACTCGGGGCACTGCTGGTCTGTGGAGGTGAAAGAGCCTCCAGCACATGTGGCTCCCCCTCCTGGCAGAACTGCTTAAACATGTGCTTGTCGTCACCGGCCATCTTGCACGAGTAGCTCTCAATCCTAGAAAGGAAAGGACGGAAAAAAAATTCAATTTAAACATTTCACTCTCTGTACTGATTTCATAACTCACTCATGTTTGTATGGCAAATTGCCTAAGCGGTAGCATCGTACAAGGACGTACATTATACTGCAGCCAAAAATATATTAAACTATTATTTCCTTTAAATACTTCAACTTAAGCTATAGCATTAAGCACCTGAAAAATATAGTCACTTATCATTCATTGTACCTGCTTGTATTTCTGATGGGGCTTGTACGATACATCACGCAAGAAAATTCTTTCTAATGCTTCTAAGCACAAGTCATAGAAATTATGTTACAAATACATTGATGTTCAAGTCCTGATTTGCAGACTTGGGGTCTGGTCCACTGCATATTTAATTAAGTCAGAGCCTGTCGTGTTGCCTCACAGTTTCAATACAACACGACAGAGTTAATGGAAGACTGCACGGTATCTGTGCTTTGAATATCTTCTGATGTCAGTAACCAGCATAAAGGAATAATCTTGAGTGCATCAACCTAATCGCTATCACTGTAGTGAGTGTGTGATTCTCAGTTATGATTGGTGAAGAAATGTTCTATGGCAGCAGCTTTGGCAGTAGTGCAGCTGCAAATCGCAGTGTTTATATTCAAACAATATTGTTTCTATAGTAACAGCTCATTCACAGGAACTCATATAGCAGATGCCCACATAATCTAAGACTAATAATAAACATAGAAAAAAAAACCCAGCTGTTATTCCCCAAAAGGTGCATCCATTAATGTTTAAATTTTCTGTAAATACACATTTATTTAAGATCTATGGAAAGAATCTCCAGTTTGAGGAAAAGCTATAACTTTACGTTTTCAGACACAGGATAGTCTTCAGGACAAGACGAGTTTACACTCTGTGGTTTCTCTGTAACATGACAACCTGCATCTTATTAACTTCAGGATGGAATAAAGTGTTGTTAGAGATCTAGTTTGGTAGATTTGCTTCATTTTTATGGAACTGCCTTGAAAGATCAGAGTTAATCGAGCACTTGATACAGTCTGGAAAACAACAAGCACATTGCTATTAAAAAAAACAAAAAGGTCTGCCATTTTAATAATGCTTTTTAAGCAACACACTCCAGTGGAGCACACAGGCTAGATGTTGTTACAGAAGGCTCACTGTTTATCTGGAGGTCTATTTGAAGCTCGGATAAAATGTCACACAGACAGACGGAGGCCGAGCTCTGTGTGTGTGTGTGTGTGTGTGTGCGCTGTAGGGTTATGTAAGAAGAGAGGTTGTGCCAGGTCCAGACACACAACCCAGATCATATTTATAGGTGAAGGGCAAAAGTCACATGGTTTATGGGAGTCACATGACTGAGAACACTCTGGATTAAAGCCTGTATCCATCCCCAGTGAACAGAAATAAAGTCAGGCTCATTTCTACGTATGAATTTCGGCATGTTTCCCTGCACTGAGGGGAGGAGGGGAAAAAAAAAAAAATGATAACCTGTTTATTACAAACTCATTTATAATGGAAGTCCAAGGGCAGATGCTGAATTCTGTCTATGAAAGTTATTTAAGTAGAACCCTTCTAAATCTGTATAAGAAATAAAACTTTTCTCAGCAGGAAGAGTTTGTGGTTGTGCCAATGTTTCCAGTTTATTTTCAAGGCTTTTAATGGTGAACAACAAAAACCTCTGAGGGAAAAAAAAAAAAGTACCGTAACTTGAACTACTTTTCATTGCATTGCTCCAGTATTGGAAAGTTCAGAAAACTCCATAAAGACACCTTAAATAAGACTTTCTGTCACATCTCTCTCACGGGCACAATCTGCTTGTTCAGTGTAACAACTGCAGCTGTAAATGTGCGTTATACAGTTGCGTAATTAAACCACTGATTAACAGAATTCAACAGCTGCCCATAGACTTCCACTGTAATACAGTTTGGAGAATAAAGGGTTTTCTGGTCTTATCTGAGTGCAAGGAAACATTTTGAAATTTTCATCTGTGGTAGACACACACACACACACACACACACACACACACACACACACACAGATAAGATAAACACTGGAGCATAACTTTAACTCTGCCAGAGTGCTAAACTGCTGCACAATGTACTGCGTGATAATCTGGAATAGCGATATCGCAGAAGTCTCTAATATCCAAACCCCAAAGTTTTATTGTGTTTATTATTTAACAGCGACATGCTGTCGCTTCACAAGTTGGTTATAATACACTGCAAAGCATATCACAATCCCGAAGTGTAGCAATAAAATTTGCAAAATGCTTTTTTTTTTTAAAAGCACACAAATATTTAAGAGCTGCGTGTGCAGGTTTTATCAGTTTGTGCAATTTGTTTACTGCTCTGTGCATCATGAGGCAGCATTAGACACTTAGAGCAATAATTCAGGAAGAAGGTCACATCACTGAACTTGGCAGCACATATGGAACAAAGCTGTGTGTGTGTGGGGCAACTGAAGGATGTGTCGTACTCACACATGCAAATGTTACATGATACCACATTCTGCGTCACAGTGCTCGCCTGAGGGCTTCAACACACACACACACACACACACACACACTCGCTGACACAGACACACGCACCCTCTCTCTCTCTCGCACACACACACTCACTCACTCACTCACTCACTCACTCACTCACTCACTCACTCACTCACTCACTCACTCACTCACTCACTCACTCACTCACTCACTCACTCACTCACTCACTCACTCACTCACTCACTCACTCACACACACACTCACCTAACAACTACACGTACTGCCTAACAGAAAAACAGATCAGCATTTCTGTGAAAGCAACAGTTCTGTCTCAAAAAGAGACAGATGTGGTGCATCATCCGCTCACCACAGGTGTAAAATAAGAACACGCGCACACACACACACAAACCTTTTCAAGATACACATCATAATATTTAGTTTTGTCAAGTGCCAGCAAAACAATAGCACCACACTTAAACTGTCTATACAATGTACAAAATGATATATTTTTATAAACGCTTTAGCAAGAGGAAAAATTAAACAACTGACACAAAAAATAAAACAGAAGCATTGATGCTACTTTCGGCCTCCTCGAAAAAAAAAAACAGTTTTTATAAAATACAGAAAAAGGCCACTTCAAAGCAGGCAAGCTCGGAAAGCGTTTCAACACACATGCTTTTAATTCTGTGCTTCCTTGGTCTTTGTATGTATATTCTTCTGTTTGAGCTTTTCTTTCATTTTAATACTTGGCAGCATGTGAAACACTTGCTCTTGTATGAAAAGTGGTCTATACATGCTAAGACATGAAGTTGTCATTATCATCATCATCATCATCATCATTATTATTGTTGTTATTATCAGCCATTCAGCTAGTTGAAGTCTGTAACGGTGGATTTGGTCGAGGTTGTTGTAGCAGTAATTACGGGGACTTTCCAGTTGATGCTAAGTTGCTTGTCAGCCGATGGAACGGTTTCATTCGGATTCAAAACATTTAGCATTGCTGTGTGTGTGAGTAAACTAGAGCTGGGCAATATGATGATATTATCTCAATATTGTGCTAAATAATATCACAGCTCACTGTTCTGAGATACTGCCGACGTAGTCAGTGTTTTTATAACAATGGGACACTCTGATTAGAAGCAAATGATTAGGAGTTACATTTGTACTGTCTTTAAAAATGTTAATATTCAGTATCTTTCTGTACACGCCCTTATTTTCAGTTTGCAAGATTTGAAAATAAAAGTATTAATCAATATCAGATTTTGCACTTTTTTTTTTTTAAATGCAACAAATGTTTTGCTGGTTGCTTATTTATCATAATACACATAACTGAAACATCTTCAAGTATCATGATGATATTGTCGTATCATCCACGCCTGGTGCAAATGTGGGATTTTCAAAACGTGTCTGTTTTTCACAACGTACAATATCATGATTTTTAAAACTACAGTATGCTGTGTGTGTGTGTGTGTGTGTGTGAGAGAGAGAGAGAGAGAAAAAGAGAGCAAGAGCATGTGAGAAAATACTCAAGGTGAAAGTATAATCTAAAATAAACCCTTATAAACACTGACACATACATCAGAGCAACACATATTAACCAACAGGAAGTGAAGCAGAGGGTGTGTTTAAACGTGTGTGTGTGTGTGTGTGTGTGTGTGTGTGTGTGTGTGTGTGGGAGAAAATGTTCACAATAAACGCTCTGTTTCACACACACACATTTACATACAATCTGCACACACACTTAGTGTGTGTACGAATGTGCGTGCGTGTGTGTGTGTGTGTGTGTGTGTGTGTGTGTGTGTTCACACAACTTGCAGCGGTGTTAGTGAACTAGAGATTAACCAAGAAGCACGAGGAAGCAAATACCTGCCGAGGATGTGCGAGTCTCCGGTCTCCACACACAGCCGAGAGCTGAGCGCTTCAAAGCTCGAGTTCTCCAACAGCTTCATTGCTGAACGATGAGCAAACGAAACAAGACGTGAGACAACGCTCGCACACGCAACGCAAAGCTTTCCAGCACCACACGGTATAACTGCAGTATTAAATAATAAAATAAAACAACACCATACAAGAATTAACACTGAGCAATTAAAAAAAAAGCTTGATTTGTGTTTTACACAAAAAAATAAATAAATAAATAAATTCACCTCCTCACAAAAACTTAAAGTAACAGAACATAAAAAAGTGTTTATAAAATGTGTGTGTAAAGAACTATTTAAAAATCTTTTACATTTTTTTCTTTATTTACACTATCATCATCATCATCATCATCATGAAGCAATGCTGTTCTTGTATTATGTTTTTATTAAAAGAATATGCAAACAATATGCAAACACTGGACATAATCACATGTCCAATATAAAAATTATATTTAAAAATATATATATATAGATGGTAAAACTGTTTTTTAAAAAGTTTGTTTAATTTTTTGTTTTAAAAAAAGTCTGTTTTGTGTTAGATGTTATTAACTTTTGCTTTTTAAGTTCATTTTAAGGGCTGAACATTAACAAAAACTTTAACGTTATGTACTTTTTAAAAATATCACTAATACAATTGTATAGGAAACTGTCTATTATAAAGCTATGGAAAACAATTTAGATTAAATTGCAACACACGAACATAGTGTGCAATTATTATCTAGATTATTATCTCACATAACACATGCATTTTAGATATATTTATTATTATAATAGATATGTCAGGTACATAACCTATTCAGCTACTCAGATATTTCATTATAACTTTTCACATTTTCCAAAAACTTAGGGTTGTATTTTAGAATTTTTGTAAAATATACAAAGCTGTATTTATATAGACTACAGATTAATACAGAGTCACTTATTTATTCATTTTCTCAGATACGTCCATGACATCATCAATGCTTGGATACTCCAAACCCTGAATTATTAGTCTGTTTATTTATTGATTGATTTAAGTGAATTATTTATTATCCATAATGTGGTTGTGTTTTCAGCCTTCGAGCAGACGAGCCCAGGGTCTCCCACCCTTCCTCCTCTTTAAACAAGGCCACATCCCAAAAACCTCCCTCCTCCCTATACTAGTGCACTACAGAGGGTGCAGTACTAATGGCGTCAGCACCCTACTTAGTGCACTAGGCTGTGATTGAGATTGAGATGCAGCCTCGAGTACAGCTTCCTGGTTTAAAAAACAAAAAGCTTTTTTTTTTTTTAACAAATTTTAATTTTAATGTAGCTAAAAGATTACATGTATTATGACGTAATGGATAAAACTTCAGATTAAGACTTATTCATTAAGCAATTAAGCAGGAATCCCAATAGCTCGTTTTAAATAGCTGGCTATGGCCATGTTAAGCACACACACACACACACACACACATCTGAGTGATCTTACCTTCAGTTTGGTTGGAAATGCAGTAAAGCAGGCTGGTGCAGGGGGTTAATGTTAAGGGGGAAGTCTCGGAGTGACCCTGACGGTTACAGTGTAAACTGCTGCAGTAAAACGGTAACAATGTCGCCTGGGTGGTTGTTGTTTGCTTGTTTGCTTGTTTGTGTGTTTGTTTAAAACCCAGTTCAGTGTTTTTCACAATTTAACGGTCGCAGCGGACATCTTCTACTTCCTGCATGCACTCTTATAGAAAAGCTCGTTGGAAAGCTGCAGCTTTGTTCAGATAAAAGCGACATAAAATCCACAGACAGTCTCGACTCCGGCTGCAGCCTCATCCCCCTCCTGCTTTAACCGCGTCTCAGAGCCAAAAAGCGGAGACACTAATCTCCTCCACGGGACCAGAGCCGCTGTTATCCACGCGACCTGATCAACAAACACTGCAACTCCTCTCTTCTGTAAATACTGAGCACACAGATCCGAGATACACCTCGATATTTTCCAGCTTTTCTCTCTCTCTCTCTCTCTCTCTCTCTCTCTCTCTCTGCTATGGGCGACGGTTTTCAGCGCCTGTCCCTAAATAAAACACTCAGAACATTAATCCCGCCCACTTTGAGTTACACGAGAGGTGATTGGCTGTCTTTTGTGTCTGTTAAACTTCCCGTTAATTTCATTGGCCAGAAATTCTCCGTATGTAAATTTCAGCTGAGAGTGATTGGTCAAAAATGCCCATCTCCATCCTTTGTCATTTTTTTTTGTTTATTTGTTTTTTTATGTTTGTTTATTTGTTTGTATATGTGTTTTTTTTATTTTGTATTAATATATAATCGCAAAATATATGTAATATAATAGTTTATGTAATGTAATAGGCTACAATTGTAATTAAGGAAACCGTGCACCCTTGTGTATACGTGAGTGACGTCATTACATATACATTTAAATGCGCAATTACAGCACTTAGCAGACTTTCCTGTTACATAATAGGCTATTGTGTCAAATTTCTCTCTCTATTCTCAAGCATTTCTTTATAAAAACTGCAGAGGGAAAGGTTGTTTGCAAGAAAGGAGTTGTTCTGACTTCAGAGCTGACCTCATAGCTTCATAATACAATTTGTAACGTTTTTACTTGCGTAAGAATTTTGTAGCTAGTTCATAAATCCAGCAAAACCAATAAAACACTTGGCAAAACATTTATTTTTTTATTTTTTTTTTAACTAAACCTCTATCCAAACGTCCAGTAAAATTTGCATTTGTGATGGACTGTTTTGTGTTTCCTCTAAAGTTTTCCTCAGTTTCATTGGCCAGACATGAAGCATCATTTAAACTCTCTAAAAGTAACAACCACCTCTGTCCCTTCTCTCAAAAACAAAAATAAAGACACTCCCAATAGAGACAATCATAAAACCTCCATCCCAAAAGACATTATATTTATCTATATGACTATATATGTCAAATATTGAATGATATATAATATGAATCTATGCACATGTTTATTCATTACAATATTGACAATGTTATGTTACATAAACAGAAAACATATTCACACATCTTGATTTAACGTTAACATTGGCTTTACAGCTACACTATATGGCCAGAAGTATGTGGACACCTGACCATCACACCCATATGTGCATTTTGGACATCCCATTTCCAGATCTGGTCCCTGCTTTGCTGTTACAATAACTTCTAGTCTTCTGGTTAGGCTTTCATTCAGCCACAAGAACATTAGTGAGGTCAGGCACTGATGTTGGGTGAGGAGGTCTGGGGTGCACTTTGCATTCCAGTTCATCCCAAAGGTGTTCAGTGGGGTTGAGGTCAGGGCTCTGTGAAGGTTACTTGAGTTCTTCCACTGTAACCTTGGCAAACCATGTCTTCATGGAGCTCGCTTTGTCATGCTGGAACAGGTTTGGGCCTCTTAGTTCCAGTGAAGGGAAATTGTAATGCTACAGCATACGAAGGCATCCTTTACAATTGTGAGCTTCCCAATTTGTGGCAATGGTCTAGAGAAGGCCCACATATGGGTGTAATGGTCAGGTGTCAATAAACTTTTGTCTATATAGTGTAGATACTGCTAATAAAAGTGACACGGAAGAGTGTGCCTAGTGTCCAAATATCTCCAGGCAACAGTGGTGCTGTGGTTAAAAACTGATACTGATAAGGTGCTCAGTGGTTAAGGCTCTGGGTTCAGGGTTCATGCCCAAGCACAGACAAACTGCCACTGTTGGGCCTTTAACCCTATCTGCCGTATCATGGCTGACCCTGTACTCTGACCCCAACTTCCTAACAAGCCAGGATAGGCAAACATAATTTCACTGTACTGTAAAGTACATGAGACAAATAAAGGTGTCTGCTGATACTGATGAAGATTTTATCTCTACGTTAACACCTCCAAAGGTGACCAATATGCTAGGCGTGTGTTATATAGTGTACGTAGTGTTTAAAACCCCAGGAACAGCACTGATGTAGCTGATCCACTCAATCCAGAGCACATGTGTATAAACACAGTGTACAATATGTAATGAAATTCTTACCTGCCCATTCTCCTGCATCGACATCACAACAGTAGACACAAACATACCCTACCTACATAACTGCACAGTTAAAGAATTGCACTATTGCTCGTTGAGTGGTGAGGACCTCAGTGTTATGTTAATTGCACGGTTGCAGAGTTTCAGATTGTATTGGTGTTGGATGGTAGCAGTTGACTGAATGGTTTAGAAGTGGCAAGTGTGAACAGTATTCAGCAAAATGTAAAAGGAATGTACGCAGTGGCAAAAAAGCTACATAATGCCGGAAATGTGATATGTAATTATTTTGAACATGCAGTTGTATAGTATATACAAAATAATACAAAATCTGCTTACACGGCAGAAATGTTCTTTTTCAGTGGAAACTTTGTGTACTATACTGAACTTTTACTACATCGAACTCGATTTGAGTTAGTCTGGTTGTCCAGTTACTTATAGTTCCTTTAAAGCAGGAAACGACATAAAAAGTGCTGTAATTCCTACTCTGTTCACCCAATTTGGATGTACATAACATACCATCAAATTAAAGCTGAAAGTCTGCACTGGTCATATTCATTGTTTAATTTCAACTCCAATTTCTTGTGTTCAGCAGTTAAAATAACAGTAACTTTGTCAATAGCCAAATATTTATGGACCTGACTGTAGTGCCAAAGTGACTATGTTATTATTAGCCATTTGCTTTTTTAATAACTAGCATTTTGATATTTTATTTTAAATAATGTGTGTGTTTTTTCATGTTTGTCATGTCATTGCTAGCTTCGGCCACAAAATGGCCAACACGAACTAGCTTACCCATCAGCCCTAGCATATCACATGACCATGACACATGCCTCAGTGATCACTCACACCTGTTTCTTGTTGCACCTAATTAGCACCCCTATTTAAGTTCTGGTTTCTGTGTTTCTATGGTAAGTGTTTGTTGTTTGTAGGGTTGTGGTGCTGAGATTATGAGTCTCACAGCTGTGCTTGTGCCTGTTATTGGTTTGTTAGTTCATGTTTATACCTTGTTTTTGCTTTGCTTGTTTTGTTCATGTTTCAGTTAATAAAGAAACCATGTGTGTTTGCATCTGCCTCCCAAAAATACCTGACAGTACTATACTAACCTCCCCAATAGGGTTTATATACTGTTACTACTCTTAGTTCCTGATCTAATGAAACCGTATGAGGATGTATTTGTTGATGGAGGCTTTAAAGCACTTCTGTGAGCCGCTCTAGGTAAGGGTGCCAAATGCCATAAATGTAAGATGGACGGATAGACCTGGACCTGAGCCCTGTACCAGAAGAGAGAAAAGTGTGTAAGCAGGGTGACCAGAGGCCTTCATGATGTAGCCTGCCTTTGTTAGACAGCGTCTGGCATAAATGTCCTGTATCACTGGGACCACAGTGCTTATGATCCTCTCCCCTGCTTTCACCACCATGTTGAGTGCTTTACAATCATGTGTTGTGGAATTGCTGTATTTGGATGTTTTACACTTTCAATTGTTGGTCCTATGGCCCACCTATATTTAAAAAAATAAAAATAAATAAATCTCCACGATTGTGGTTGACATGCAGGCTTTGCTCAGATGTCTGAGGAAATAGAGGTGGTGTTGAGTGTACTTTAGTGTGTTGTCAGTGAGGTTGATGCCAATGAATCTGAAGCTGCCGTACTGAGAAAGAAACACCACCCAAATAAAATCTGCTCAGCAGTCAGTCTATATCGGTCCCTTTCCTTTGAATGACTGGACAGAGGGAGGGGCTAATATACTATAATTGTACATCTATAAAATGACCTACAGTTAATGGTAGTTTTTTTTTTACCTGATAAAATGGACAGTGAGTGTCAGCCATCTGGTAAACCACTGTACACAAACTCCAATTAATGCAATTACACCACAGTGCTGTTGAATTCGAGTCAAATCTGATTGGTCAGAAGGTGTTGATTAATTTCCTATAACAGCAGCTCATACAGTAGCGCAGCTGCAAATCACAGGTTTACACTCGTTCTAATACTTTATCGCTTCTATGGAAACACCTCGTTCACAGGGACTTGTATGATGGATGATCTACGTTATCTAAGGCCAGTGCACATGATAAAAAACATGGGGTGTGTCTCAATCAGATCCCTAGGTTGTGAATCGGTATATCGTATACACGAGCTCGGCACTGTTAAGAACTCTGGCTCACTACACGTTGGGTAACTGATGACTCAATTTCCGGCGACATGACTAAATACTCGTGTTGTAAAATGTCACCATTGGCATTTATCAACAACAGGCAGGGCCGATATCTTACTGACATTATATGTCATATACATTTGCTATCTTAATCACACATTCCTGTCATGGTACTTCAAGCAGGATCGTAAGCTAGTTAGTGGATTTTTAAAAAAAAATTATTAAACACTTAAAAGTCATTAGACTCAAACAAACTGTATATAGGACGTCAAATACAGTTAAAAATCGCTAACATAAGTAATCATTTAAGAGCTACAATGATAACAAGCTACATAAATTTGTAGATGAAGTTGGCTGAGAGTTCGTTCCTCCCTTTTTTTTTTTTCGAGCTGAGAGGCTTCAGAAAATATGATGCCATTTCTGGTAAGGGATCATAGTGAGCATCGATGGTCCCTGGTTTTTGCGGTGCATTGTGGGATTTTTTTTGGGACCGAATGTTCCAGTGCACTGGAAGGATTTTGCGATTGAGACAGCCTTTAAAATGTCCGACTCCCTGATCAGCGTCCTGACTACTGAACTAGGGAGCTGATTGAGACGTACCTGTAGTATTTAACACAGAAAAATATAATCACTGATATGGTGAAGTTTTCTGTGAGGATGTGTTTGTTTAACATTTGCGAAAGGAGTCTCCAGTGTCAATGCTTTGTATGTTTGTAAGGGTCAGAGGGTTTTCCGCCATGGGAAAGTCTTCAGGGCAGAGGAGTTTATGCTTTGCGGTTTCTCAGTAACATGACAAGCTGTGCTTTATTTTAATCTTATTAACTTCGACATTCATCATCCATTAATAAATTAAAAATTGTAATTGATGAATTGCTGTGGTGTAAAAGCAACAATAAAACACTTCAGGCCTTGCTTTACAGGAAAATCACACACACAAACACAGTCATAACTTCCAGCCTCACTTTTTGTCCTGTTTGAATCCTTTTAGAAAATAAAATAATAAAAGAGACCCATCTACTTCATGCAAAAACGTTTTGATCTCCAAACACCTGGACTGAACTGAGGTCTGAATGTGCTGACCTCGGTTGGCGCGACGCCACAGAAAATCCCCCTAGAGCGATCATGTTACATCGCGCATGCGCGGAGGTTGTGCGCATGCGCAGTGCGGGCGGATCAGCCAGTGGAGGGGTGGTTGGTGTATTTGTAATGACACATTTTGAAAGCACATGAACATAGTAACCAAGTTCGAGCTGGAGCTGAAGTGAAACTGGATACTTTGGTGCCTGCCTGCCTTCCTTCCTTCCTTCCTTTCTGCTCAGGAGGAAAGTTGTTAGGATAATGAGAGAGTTGTTTTTTGTAACGCAAGTGTGGTTATGTAACAACAACAACAACAAAATAACAGTGGTTGAAAGGGAAACGGCGGTGGAATGAGAAGTTATCGACGGTGACGGTGGAATGTCGCAGAGCTCCGGAGCTCCGCAGCCGCCCCCGGGTCCTCCGCCCTCCGGCTTCACGTCCACCTCCTCCTACTCCTTCTGCTCCTCTCTGCCCGGGCTGGAGGCCTCGGCGGCGGCGGCGGCGGGATGCAGCACCGTGCTGATGTCAGTCAGAGTGTCAGCGAGTCACTCCGGGATCCGGCCGCTGTGCCTCCCCGGCTGCGGGGATGAAGCTCTGCGGCTCCAGCTCAGCATGGACCCGGGGAAGGCGGGGGAATTCCGGCTGGCCCTGAGACACAGCAGCGGAACTAACGCGGTAAAAAAAAAAAAAAACAGATCCTTTCATCAAACACTCAATCTCTCCGTCCACAGGCGACATAAAACACTCTCACGCGCGCTCACTGCGTGGATCTTAAATTATTTTAATTTCCGCTCGGACCACTCAGTGTCACGTGATCACCGTGTTATTGTTTACAAGTTAACTACAGTCACTACAATAATCACCGACCTGGAAAATAACTCAGTAAACTTTAGCTGTTTGTTATAATTCCAGTGCCGCCAACAGTTTTTTTTTTTTAAAAGCAAACGTAGTTCAATATGTAAACAAACAAAATAAAGTGGCTAGTGACGTGTTCATAAGTTGAAAACTCTGACGTCACCACAGTCGGATCACATTTGCATATCAAGAATGATAAGGTGCTTAGAACAGTAGAGTGTATCACATTAACACAACAGAGTAGGTTAGGAAAAACAATTCTTCTTCTCCTTGTTTTTTTTTAAAAAAATTTTTTATTTTATACCAAAAACAAAAAAAGCACTGTTAGACTTTTAAAAAAATTGTAAATACCTGTGCTCTCACTCACAGCCAAACTTTTCTGTCAGGCTTATTTTAAAAAACCCTGAATAGTGAGCCTCGATAATCGTCCCTGTATTTGTTGTAATGTTGTAATGTGCTTGTCTCGAGTTTTTATGTTATTGTTTTTACTGTCATCTATATAGCTTGCATACATTGCAACGAAATGTCGTTTCTCCAGGACCATGGGGCAACAAATAACAGTGCGCAAGATTACATAACGTGCAAATACACGTGGCAGTACAATTAATTAACCAGGACAGTACAATATACACGTGGCAGTAAAGTAAATACAAGTGGCAGTACAGAAAATAGACGTGACAGTACAAAATACACGTGGCAGTAAAGTAAATACACGTGGCAGTACAGAAAATAGACGTGACAGTACAAAATACACGTGGCAGTAAAGTAAATACACGTGGCAGTACAGAAAATACACGTGACAGAGCAATATACATGTGGCAGTACAGAAAATACACGTGGCAGTACAGTAAATACACGTGAGAGTACAGTAAATACGTGTGGTTGAACAATAAATACACGTGACAGTACAACAAATACACGTGACAGTACAATATACATATGAGAGTACAGTAAATACACGTGGCAGTACAGAAAATACATGTGACAGTACAATAAATACACGTGGCAGTACAGAAAATACACGTGACGGTACAATATACATATGAGAGTCCAGTAAATACACGTGGCAGTACAGAAAATACACGTGACTGTACAGTAAATGCACGTGGCAGTACAGAAAATACATGTGGCAGTACAATATACACGTGGCAGTACAGTAAATGCACGTGGCAGTACAGTAAATGCACGTGGCAGTACAGTAAATACACGTGACAGTACAATATACACGTGGCAGTACAGTAAATACACGTGAGAGTACAGTAAATACGTGTGGTTGAACAATAAATACACGTGACAGTGCAACAAATACACGTGACAGTACAATATACATATGAGAGTACAGTAAATACACGTGGCAGTACAGAAAATACATGTGACAGTACAATAAATACACGTGGCAGTACAGAAAATACACGTGACGGTACAATATACATATGAGAGTACAGTAAATACACGTGGCAGTACAGAAAATACACGTGACTGTACAGTAAATGCACGTGGCAGTACAGTAAATACACGTGACAGTACAATATACAACGAGAGTACAGAAAATACACGTGGCAGTACAAGAAATACACGTGGCAGTACAGAAAATACATGTGGCAGTACAATATACACATGAGAGTACAGTAAATACACGTGACAGTACAGTAAATACACTGAACATGGACTGTAAACTGTAAAACATTAGGTATGGTAGTTGTTTGTTTACATCCATAATGTAGATGTAAATATACAAAGGAACAACAACGGTTCTTAAGGTCCAGTCATGTACCTTTGAGACTATTTGATATTTTAAAAAATGACCTTTTCCCCCTTGCTAGTTCGTGCCCCTAGTTATGATGATTCATCAGAATCAACCACCTAAAAGCTGTTTGTTTTACCTTAATAGATTATTAAAATGCAATGACATTAAACATCTTCTGGGTTTGGATTACATCATCAGGCACAATGCAGGTGTGAAAAAATACAGTTAATAAATAAAATCTGTTCAGACCAAAGATCAGCCTCACATTCAGAAATGTAGGTTTGAATGCAGAATGTAGCTTTTATTTATGAACAGAACAGATGTTTATTAAAAGAGAACAGGATATAGATTTATATAAAAATGTGTCTTGAATAGAAAAGAGTGCAGCCTTTGTGTAAGAACGAACCCACACGACGCCAGGGTGATGCGAGTGCGATTGTGTGTAATTTATTAATTAATGACGTGTCGTGCGTTTTAACGATTTACAGTTACATTAGTTCCCGTTATTACTTACGTTATAGCTGCAATAAACAGTCATCCCCTCACCAGCATCTCTCTCTCTCTCAGCCCTGACACTGGAGACTCCTTCCAGAAATGTTAACTAAACATCTCCTTACAAAAATCATCACCACATCAACGTTTATACATTTTACTTTGTCAAACAACGTTTTCTAAAATCCATTTATTAATAGTCTTAGATTTTGTGGAGTGTCTGCCGTACAAGTCAACGAAACAATAACGCATTAGAACAAGGACATTATATAAACCTATCATTAATGTTACAGCTGGAATTGTCATAAAAAATAATATACACACCTTCTGACCAATCAGATTTGAGAATTCAACTGAGTCTAAGAGAAGTTATTCAGTGGTTCAGTAGAGTTTAACACTCATTATCTGTGTACCTCCACAAAATTATAAAACTTGTAAAAAAAAAAAAAAAAAAAAGCTCTGAAGAGCTCAACTGAG
>CM040978.1:2815611-2852618 GCA_022985145.1 Pangasius djambal
ATTCCTATAAACACACTCCTCAACCTTGTGGACAGCCTTCCCAGAAGAGTTGAAGCTGTAATAGCTGCAAAAGGTGGACCGACATCATATTGAACCCTATGGGTTAGGAATGGGATGGCACTTAAGTTCATATGTGAGTCAAGGCAGGTGACCGAATACTTTTGGTAATATAGTGTATATATATATATATATATATACACATACATACATACATACAGGAATATGGTTCATCCAAGTCACACAAATCTAGTGTTTTGCCATCTGTTCTAGTTGAGCTGTGTGAGTTGAAACACTGAGGGAGGAGGAGGATTCTGCACTAATTTCCAATTCAAAATATGGAAGAACTCATGCTTTAGTATGTGTGTGTGACAAGCTATTGATATGTTACTTCAGTTTCATACCATAAATGGAATAGAACCACATTTTAACACCTTCTATAGAATATTTGATAACCATCTCAGATATTCACACTATTATTAGAGGGCAACGTCATTTTTGCATCATGATGCAAAAGTCCCTTCTCTTTATACTTCCCCAATTTTTACTAAGAATTTGCTTGTGTGGAATTAGTTTCAATTTTAATTTTTTTTTAAACAAATAATCATGAAGCCTTTTTAAATCTGAATTAAGCACTACATGACATAAAATCTTCCCTGTACCACCTCTTCTCTAGTGTGACTGTCTCATTTTAATATTTTCTTTTTCTGTCTCTAACTTTTTTTTTTATGAAAATATAACTACAACTTATGATCTACATTTAAACATTGTATCTCTTTGGAGCAGCTTTACTCTGTGTTTTATATTTTAACACAAAATATTTTAATCCTTGTAAAGTCAAAACTGTTATAGGTTTTAAAATGTGAGCCTGGACGTGAGTGTGGAAAATAAAGGAAAAGGAGCTACCAAGTCTGTGTCAACTAAAATAGAAGGGACTTTATAAGTTACATCCCCCTCTCCTGCACTCTCTTTGTGAGACCACAGGAAATGTTGAAACACACCACTGCTCTGTCAGTCAGTCAGTCATTAGAGAGGCAGAATGGAGCTCAGTCCACTCCCTGTGATACTCTGTGAGTAAATGTTCTCTTTGTGTCTTCATTTAAATTGAGTGGTGGGGTATAAAGTTGTTCATCTGCAGTCTGAATGTCCTGAGTGATGAGCTTATTGTGTGATTAGGACATTGTCTATACTAGAAGGTGTTATGGTTTGTGCAGTTAAAGCATCACAGTACAGCAAGTTCACTCTAATACATGGTAAAACCCAATTAATGTCCAGCGCTTTTTAATTATCAGTAATGATTATTTACTTATTGGTCTCAAAAATAACACCAGACACATCACAAAAACAAACACATTACAATAGCCTTGTACACACAATAGGCAGTGACAGTTTTAGAGGCGTGGGAACAGAGAACAGTTGGCTGTTGTGGTTTTGCTTCTTTTTTTAATCCATGATATGAAAAAGGCAGTGAGAGAGATGTTAGTTTATGCATGTAACCATGTTCTGTGAACTCTGGATAACCCCCAGTGCTGGTGTTTAACATCTTAAACAGGCAGTTTTCTGGTGGTTATTTCTATTTCACCCCTCCTTACCGCCCTGAGACATTGTTTCAACACCTGGATAACCCATCCAAATAGGTAACATGGAAGCTACTCACCCTCAGACTGATTGGATAGGTGTTCGCATATGAAGGTCATATGCACTTTACCGGGCAACACCTTTAATCTTAAAAGACCTGGAGAGGCGCATGATGATGCCCAGGTAGCTGCAGCACAGACCTCCTGGAGTGGCATATCTCCAAAAATACCGGTCCAAAAGTTCTGCTTAGGCAGACTTCGTGCCAGATGAATGCCAAATGGTTCTATGACCAATTAGCCACTATGTGGCTCACTCCTGCAGTGCTACATTATATGGCCAAAAGTTTGTGGACACCTGACCATTACACCCATATGTGCTTGTTGAACATCCCATTCCAGATTTAGTCCACGCTTTGCTGTTATAAGAAGCTCCACTCTTCTGGAAAGGTTTTCCACTAGATTTTGGAGCGTGGCTGTGGGGATTTGTGTTCATTCGGCTACAAGAGCATTAGTGAGGTCAGGCGCTGATGTTGAATGACCAGGTCTTATTCACTGTTCCAGTTCATCCCAATGGTGATCAGTTGGCTTGAGGTCAGGGTTTTGTGCAGACCACTCGAGTTCTTCCAGATCAACCTTGGCAAACCATGTCTTCATGGAGCTCACTTTGTGCAGAGGGGCAATGTCATGCTGGAACAGGTTTGGGCCTCTTAGTTCCAGTGAAGGGAAATTGTACAGCATACAGAGACATACTATACAATTCTGTGCTTCCGACTTTGTGGCAACAGTTTAGAAAAAGCCCACATATGGGTGTGATGGTCAAGTGTCCATAAACTTTTGTCCGTATAGTGTATGACATGACCATCAGCCTGCCCAACCCCACAGGTGCAGACAGTCTAGTTGGAGGTGTCACAACTTTCCGCTCATCTGTGACAATGAGACTGGCTCAGGAAAGCTTCCCACTAGTGAGAACAAACTAGGGTTACATTTGCCCTTTCAGGCCTTGTGATGGACACAGGGTTTAATTGCCAAATGATGTATAGCATGGGCAGAGTCAGTGATGGATCATGTAGGAACATGTACTGGAGGCCGCTAACTCTGTGGGCCACTCTGCCTTGCTCCAGAGGGCTCTTCGTCCACTAGGAAGAACCATATTCGCCAATGGCAAAATGGGGTGCAGAGGTGAATTTTCCAGGTCTACAAACATCATCTCAGTGCATATGGGATGTATGCTGAGTAGAAACTCTTGTAGAAACCACAGTGAGATCTACTTACTTTATCACATTTATCTTTGTCCTGGATGGAGTGCATCACCTGGAACAGCATAGAAAATCTGACTGGCTCTGCAATTGAAGCACTGAGCCTTGAAATGGTTGGGGGGCCTTCGGTGAAACTGAGGCCTGTGAGCAATGTTATTGGCTGTGAAGCATCCCATTGGCAGTCCCTGTGTCTACACCAACATGGGACACTGCCCTTTTCTTAAGGCTGATTTATACCTCTGTATTAATGCGTCTTTGTGTCACGACACAGAGCGGGATCATGGTTAAATGTGTCACACAGAGACGTGCTAGCATGCAGTCCTCCCACGAACTAACTATGCATTGTGCATCTCTTCTGTGCTATGCGTCAGGAAAAAGCTGATTGTTTGCTGGGGAGGTGTGTCTGATTGTGTACATGGAAATGGTTTGATAAGATGGTGTGATATTTCTTCCATGGGTTAATTAAATTCAGATTAATATTATTAAATTCAGAGTAATACTGTTCAAAATATATCTGAGGTGTAAACAGTAAAATGCTAATCAATAAAGTGTAAACAATAAAATTTACCGTCACATCCAATACTTTCTGTCTTCTATAGATGAGCTCAAGCGCCGAAACTGCTTTCTGAAACTGTAGTCCACTACATACCTTAAAACAGCTTGTGACAGAAACAGATGATAAATGTTCTGTAATAATCTGAGTTTAGACATATTCACAACATTAGTCTCTCCTCTATGATAAAACTCTCGTGTTGAACAGTGAGAATAAATAAACACAAGCAAGTTTTTCCCTATCTGTTCCTATACTTTTGCTCACCTAAATATTCAGTGGTCTGCCATCAAAGGTGCCATGTTCTAAGTTTTTAGCACATCTAGATGTAATGAAAGTGGAAATTCTGATGCATCAACTCATTCATCTTTTGATCTCAAACCCAAATGTCTTCAGTGTACAGCATAAACAAAAGAATTGTTTAAAATATCTAGATACTTAATACAGTTAAAAAATAAAACATTAGACGCTACTAGTCTGAATCGCTGAAGTGCTACAAAGGCTTATAACTAGGATACAGTGAATCTGTGTTATATTTCAGGTTTTATAAAAACAATTACAAAATTATTTAGCAAGTTTCCTGACTACCAAACTTACCTCTCTCTTTCATTGCCCTGGCTTCAGGCTGATTGGACTGTACCAAGAGGAGAGAATAGGCGGGAAGTAGAACCACTTCTACGTGGAGGCGCAGTGCTACCACCTAAGAAAAAAAAATTGCATTAGCATCTCGTGATTACGAGAAAACCAATTCGTTATAAATATTTATACGCAAACAACTTTGGTAAATGAAATTCCAAAAATAAGTAAATATATCCCTGCCTCTTTAAAGTCTATTAACTGCAAGATCACTGCACCATACTGTATACAGGTGTGTACGGTCTGTCCTGGCTATTAGCTTAATGAGCAAATTGAAAGGTGATGTATGTTCAATAGTTCTGTTTGAACCCATTACAATATTAATAAGCTCAAGTTCAAAATGCATTGCAGTTACCACTAGACAGCACCAAAAACAATTTGGTTTCACCTTTCAACAATGTGAAACTGACCATGTAAAAGATTTTCCTGCTAAACCCTTCACATGGTCAAATTTTGACATTATCTACTATATATTCTTTCATTCATTCAGTTTCAGTAAGCTCTTTATCCTGGTAAGGGGTGGGGATCTGGATACGAAGTATATCGTGGGAATATTAGGTGTGAGGCTGGAATACCCCCTAGGCAAACTCAAATTCTGGGCCACATCAGCATTTTTGTGAGCCTTTGAAAGTCCATAAACTAAGTCTATTACCTTTTATATTATTATTATTTATTTCATCGATTAACACCAATAACAGCTCAGAAAGTAGAATATTACAATTCTATTAATGATAGTGTACCATAGTATACTGATTAAAATATAATTTTTAAAATAAATATTAGGGTTTGCACAGGGCAGCAACATGAGGAGCAGAGGGTAGCAGTGCCATCTCATAGCTCAAGTGTCCCTGGCTCAATCATGAGCTCGGGTTACCGTGGTGTTTCTATGCACATTATTCCCATGTCCACCTGGGTTTCTTCCAGGCGCTATGCAACAGTTCTGCTATGAATTCTAGATAGGGTGAAAAGGTTGAATAATTAGTATTTACTATGGGCTGTTTCAATATATATATATATATATATATATATATATATATATATATATATATATATATATATATATATATTTACTTTTATTTTTTGCAGTTAATACAGGCCAAATAAAACAAAGCATTGGGCAGTATTCAGCCCACAGGCCTTGGGTCTGACACATGTGCCCTAGATGCACCACCAGTCCATCACTAGACACCATGCAAACACACATTCACTCACTCCAGCTACTAACAGGTTTTTGGGAAACAGGAGGAAACCATAAAACCTGGATGAATACAGGGAGAACATGGGAAACTCCAACAGTAACCTGAGCTCAGGGTCATTGTGAAAACTACAGATTTTTCTGAACTGAAATATGTTTCTCTTTTGCATATAATTCAGCCAGAAGTTCTAGCATTTTAAAATACTTAGCGTTGAGGTTATTGTGTGATTAGTACATGTGCTGAATGTTAGTGTGACAGTCCATTGGTTTCATGTCCAAATGTTCACATTAATGTGTCCAGTGAGTCCATATTCCATATTTAAGTAATGATGTCTGTTGACACATATTTGAATACTTACTGCAACACACCCACAGAGGAGGAATGAGGTCAATTTTGTCCTTTAGTTTTTTTTTTTTTAACTTATTAATGAGAGAGCTCAATATATTGTATTGCTTTCAGATGAGTTCAGTTTATCTACTGTAAAATGCCCTGACATACAATGAAATATCCTGTCATACATTATTGAATACACTATTTAACTCACTTCCATTTTAACATCATGTTCTCTGTTTCTGTTCTATTTTTAGTGCTGATTTCACTTATGCGAGTGGCACGTGTTCAAGGTATGCGAGTGGCACATGCTCAAGATAAATAGTGTTAAAAAATAAGCAAAGAATGACCAACAAATCTATACTTCAGATAGGAATTAATAATTTTACTTCGGTTTTACTGCGTTACTTTAACCACATTAGCCATCCAAGCAACTAGAGTATTTCAGTTTGCATGTTTACTTCTATTTAAATCATTTATAGTGTTGTTTGTCCACCTCTCTACACTTGGAACTACTTTAAATATAGTTTAACAATAACGTATACCTCTCATAGGGAGTCCAAAAGCTGTGGTGTCCATAAAGCCTGATAAACACGTGTACAAAGGAGAGAGAGTTACTCTGAGATGTGACATACAGGGAGGAGACACTGAGTGGACATACAGCTGGTATAAGAATAATAACAGACTCAAACCAGACAGCTCAATGCAGGAGTTCAGTATCAGGTCTGTTAGTGACAATAACAGTGGTGACTACACCTGCAGAGGACAGAGCAGTGACTCTCAGTGCTCAGAGATCAGCGATGCTGTTACACTGACTGTATCAGGTGAGTCAATAGCATCTAGATTTTTATAGTTTAAAGTATACAATTTTGATGAGCCAGTCTGAATCCTGAACCTAAAGGGGTAATGCTTGGAAGGAAAAAAGAAACAAAAATGTCTAATGTGATTTTCTTGAAAATTTTCAATACAAATCTTAAGATATTTGAATATATTCGTTCTGAGTTCAACTGTTTTATATTTGCAAAAGAGCAAACTAAAACTTTAAACTGAATCCTGAATTAAAAATTAAGGGTATAAGACCGAATGTTTTAAATTAAAAAACAAAGGAGGTCTACTTAAAATGGTGCCAAAATGTTTGCCAGAACATCTTTGGGACTATCTGAATATCTTTTTCAATGGTCTGCCTATATACTTCCATATCTGAGCTTTCATTTCTGCAGCTGCTTTTGCCGCAGCCCTTCTAGTTCTTAATGATGAAGACTGTTTTTGTTAAATAATTTTATTTAGATGTAAATATGACTTTATTACATGTTGTGCTATTCAAACTTATTGTACATTTTTATATCCATATATTTTATTTGTAGCTATTCCTTAATACAGTGTATCTGATATTAGACATACATGAAAAAATTGTTATTGTGCATAAAGTGAATATATAGATTTATAATTTTGTATTTCCTGTGTAACAGAGAGACCACGGGCAGTACTGAGTGTATCTCCACAGAGCTGGCTGACTGAAGGAGACTCAGTGACTCTAAGCTGTGAGGTTACAGACTCCTCTACAGACTGGACATTCAGCTGGTACACAGTTCTTCCCTACAGTGGCTATACTGTGTATGGAGACTCCTATACCCTCAGCCGTGCTGCTCTTAATCACACAAAAGTTTATCAATGCGTTGGAGAGAGAGGAGAACCAGCCTATTATACATATTACAGTAATCAGCAGCCACTATGGATCACTGGTGAGGAAAAATAACAACACTGTGTGCTTTGAGTGTCAAATAGTGTTATGTAAATGAAACATCAAATTAGCACAACCTACATTATTAATAGGCAGAATTACATCTGTGTGTAGCATGGCAGACTCAGCAAGTCATGAGGATCCATGTGACGAAGATTAATAAAACAAACATCCAAAACACAATCCAAAATTCACCCCAAAACTCTGGTGAAAATGACCTCCCCTGGTGAGGAGAGAAAATTTCCAGAATCCTTGTTACACTGTGCTAATATTTGCCATAAAAAATTTTCAATTCACCCTCCTGAGTGAGGAATGTTTAAGGTAGTTGAATAGCCCTAAGCACTGGTAGAAGATTATTCTCATTCAAATAGCACTGTTTAATTAAATGAGGTGTAAATGTGTTCAGTGCAAGTTATGCCATCAAAATAATACATGTGAATTATAATGTGTTTAAGGTGAATCTCCTCCAGTCTCTCTGATCATCAACCCCAGCAGAACTCAACACTTTACTAATTTCTCTCTCTCACTGAGCTGTGAGGACCAGAGTAACTCTACTGGATGGACAGTGGGACAATACACACACAGTGGGACAGTGTCATATTGGTCCTCAAGCTCAGGATCTGTTACAGGATCTACAAGTAAAATCAGCTCTCTTCTGTCTCCATCCCACACTGGAGTTTACTGGTGTGAGTCTGAATCTGGTGACAACAGTAATCCTGTCAACATCACAGTGCATGGTGAGTCTTCATGTAGTCTGTATAAAGAAATATTCATGTTGTAATCTTTTTTGTTGTAAATGTGATTTTCTCTGTTCTAGATGGTGATGTGATCCTGGAGAGTCCTGTCCATCCCGTGACTGAGGGACATCCTCTGACTCTACGCTGTTTATATCGCTACACAAATTCCTCAAACCTCCGAGCTGATTTCTATAAAGATGGATCAGTTCTCCAGACACAGACTACAGGAGAGATGATCATCCGAACTGTCTCAAGGTCAGATGAAGGTTTCTACCACTGCAAACACCCAGAGAGAGGAGAGTCACCAAAAAGCTGGCTCTCAGTCAGAGGTGAGAAATCACTTAAATATTAATTAAAATACAGCTGTGACTTAATGTATTGAATTAAGTATCTTTAATAATGTAATCTGTAGTGCTTAGTTTATATAGGTCTGTGGAAAATATGCTCTGTGTGCAATAGTGAAAACTGATTTATTTATACTACAGATTGAGTTAAAACATACAAACAGTTCAGCATGAATTAAACATTACTATAATTATTATTTATTCAGCGTCAGGTCCATCACATATAGAAGCTCCATTCTCAGTGCTCATGCTGATCAGTAGTGTAGTGAAGGCCTCTCTGTATCTGCTGGTGACCATCATTCTGCTGGTCAAATGTTACAGAGCTCGAGGTAAGAACTCTTTCAGACTGTCTCTACATTTCACATAACGAGCGTACAAGCTTAGTGCAGGAAAAACATTTTTACCTTAGGAAAATTAGAAATAATTTGACTTTTTATTACTATGTAAAACCAAAAGATCCACATGAGTGTTAAAGCACTTGTTCAAAAATGCACTTACAATAAGATTTAAATGTAAGTATGTGTGACACTTCCCCTGTCTTGGGTCAGAAATGAAGAAGTGGGAGGCAGGCTAAGGACAATTCAAAAGGGCTCTTTATTTTTACTTTCGCTTTTCAGAGCACTAAGCACACACACATACACTCACGGCTCTGTGCTGGTCAGTTCTCTCTCTCTGGCTTGTTACAGGAGATGCTGAAGACACAAAAAAGACACATATAAGTAAACTCAGGCTAATAACACACAGATGAGAATCATTATGCATTACCTGCCGGTTCGACCCTCCTTCTCTCCGTCCACAGCCAACGCTTGACCACGCCCCCGCTGCCACATACCCCCACCGCCCGATTCAGGCCAGGGAGCCATCCAGCCTGCATCTGTAGTCGAGAAGAAAGAAAAGTCATGTGAATGCAACAGTTGGCCTCCACACAAAATTGATTTCAACTGGCAGAAAGCCTGCTCGCATGTCTCCATCCACTGAACCAGATCTGGCGCCCCCTTTTTAGTGAGGTCAATCAGCGGGCTGGTGATGTCTGAAAAATTAGGTGCTAACCTTCTATAATAGCCAGCCAGCCCCAGGAACTGCCTCACTCTCTTTGTGATCTTGGGTCTCAGGCAAACTGTAATCGCTGCGGTCTTATCAATTTGGGAATGCACCTGCCCATGACCCAAGTGGAAGCCCAGATACCATACTTCCACCCACCCAATCACACACTTCAAAGATCCCAGTATGTGTCAAATGTACACGCTGCTTTGACTTTTCTAAAGTCCACACAATAACAGACTGACCCAGCAGCCTTGGGCACCAAAACCATCGGGCTGCTTCAGTCACTGTGGGACTCCTCAATTACGCCTATGTTGAGCATAGCCTTGAGTTCCTCCTGAACCACATTTTTTTGTGTTCAGGCAACTGGTATGGGTGACTGCATACAACCACACCTGGAGGAGTCTCAATGTGGTGTTCTATGAGTTTGGTGTGACTGGGTAGAGGTGAAAACACGTTGGAAAATTCCTCCTGCAACCTGTGCTCTCTGGGACAGTGAGAGGTGGTCTCCACAGGGGACCAGGATGAAATGGGCCAAACTTTTTAGACATACCTCCGGTCCCAGCTACTACTTGGGAACCACCATTGCCAGAGCCAGAGGACCCACCTCTCTCCACGGTTTCAGGAGACTGAGGTGGTATAATTGAAGTGCATCGCCCCTATCCGTTCGCCTGACCTCATAGTCGAATTCTCTGACCTAGTGTGTGATTTCAAAGAGTCCTTGCCATTTCACAAGTAATTTAGAGCTCAACATGGGTAGCAAAATGAGTACTTTATCTCCCAGTGTGAATTCCAATAGCCGAGTACCCCTGTTATACAGCTGGCATTGAAGTTCTTGCGTCTGTAGCAAATTCTCCTCGGTTAAATTTCCCAATATGTGGCGTACTGCTCTCAGATCAAGAAAGTATTGAATTTCATTCTTGCTGTTAGAAGGTCCCTTCTCTCAATTTTCCTTAATGACATCTAATACGCCATGAGGCTTGCGCCCATACAATAATTTAAATGGGGAAAACCCCATGGAGGCTTGCGGGACCTCTCATACTGCAAATAACAGGGGCTTGAGCCACCTATCCCAATTCCGTGCATCAGAGTGAACGATTTTACAAATCTTAGTTTTGAGCATTTGATTAAACTGTTTTACCAGCCCCTCGGTCTGTAGATGGTAAACGCTGGTGCGAATCAATTGTATCCCCACCAATTTGTAAGGCATAAACATAGTGCCCTGGTCAGTCATGATCTGTTTCGAGAGATAACACAGAAGAGCACCTCCACAAAATAACGTGCTGATGTGTTGTGCAGAGGAACTGCTAGCCTCATGAGCACCTTTCTACTGGCCTGAAGAGGTTCATCCCAATTCTTTCAAAGGGGACTTCGATTAATGGTGATGGCACAATGGTGCTTTCCTGGTGGATGGCAGATTCACCAGCAGATTCACCGGCAGATTCACCAGATTTGCGCACCACCTGTGCACATCGCCTTGAATGCCTGGCCAATAAAAATAAGCCATGAGACGGTTCAGTGTTTTATCTGGCCCCGAATGCTCAGTCATAGGATTATGGTGAGCAGCCTGGAATAACAATTCCTGACAGCTCTTTGGGACCAACAATTGGGTGGTTTCTTCTGTTGTCTGACTTATCCATCAAAGTAACATCAGATAATCTATATAATATAATCTATATAATCTATATAATTTAGGTTTTAAAAGGACCCCCTAATGAACTGCTTGCAAAAACTGATAAAGAATCTCTGATCTACATTTTGCAGTTACTGAACATGTCTGACTGAATGAGGTTCATTTTCTAGTACATCTTTTCCTGAAACACTGTCACTTGTCACCTCATTGTCATTCATAAGCATTAAAACAAACACCCTTTAAGTTGTATTTAAGTCAAATGCAGGTTGTTGGAATAAACTTGCAATGAAACAAATGAGTTTTTAATTTCTTTAACAGCTCACACTGAAGACTTGAGACTGCAGTCATAGAGGAGTGAGCAAAGTTCATCTAAAAAACAGGATGCAGTGCTGATTTCTTTAAGGTTATTTGGGAGATTTTAAAATAATACTGATTTATTACTTTATTGTCAAACTTAATAGCACAGTTTTTTGGTATGGCTGGATTTGTTTAGCTTAAGCCTGTAAATTCTAAAATAAATTTTAAAAAAAAGAATGTATGTGAACCTTTGTGAATGTTTGATGTACATGAGAACTGAGCTGTGCTTCTTTTTAAATATCAAAATTTTTACCATTGAATTTTTTTAATATAAAATATGCACTGATATTGGAAATTTTCAAAATAAAAAATAATTAATTAAGACAATGTGTGCTTTTATTTCTATTGCTTTTAGAATTTGGTCCTGCAGTATTATTCAGTGTAAGTAGAGGATCTCAGTGCAGTAAAGTTCAAGAGTAAATGAGGAGTCAAACAGAAGTGTTATTACTCTTACTGCATGTCTACACATTAAGATAGTCAGGATTAGGGGTTTGTAACTCAATGTTGTATCTACATCAAGGTTGTATATGAGCACTAACACAGTCTACACAATGAGGAGAACGTTTGGTACATGTCTGCAATGCTGAACTTCACACCCTTCTTTCAATGGAAAATTGTAGCATATTTTGTGTTTAAGTAAATTAGCATTTATTCACTTTTGTTATCTAATCATTTGTGTATGTGTCAAGTTTACATGAAAGGAACAGCCTGATAAAATTTCTGTAATGTGACTTCATATTTAGCGGCGCTACAACCTGGTGACTGGATGCCATTAGATTATGGTAGTAGCATAACTGAGAGAAAAACTGAGAAACCTCACTCTGTGAGCCTGTATTTTCATCTAACCTAACTGTAATGATACAGTATATGTGATAATCTTACCTTTACTTAAGTCCATAGTGTGTCTAAATTTGTTTACCATCACCCTGAGCACTGGAGCCTCAGAAGGTTACGTCCTGAGCCCCCAGCTCTACTCTCTCTATACACATGACTGTGTGTCCTCTCACAGCTCCACTTCTATTGTCAAGTTTGCTGATGACACAGTGGTTATGGGCTTCATCTCCAACAGCAACAAAGCCGCCTACCTTAATGAGGTGGACAAACTAGTAGCTTGGTGCCAGGCTAACTGTCCCTCTCTGAACGTCAGCAAAACCAAGGAGCTGGTTGTAGACTTCAAGAAGGAGACCACTGCATAGAAAATGACACTAGACACCACAGACTCATAGAATATCTGCAGCATGGTGTTGCAGACATTGAAAGACCTGAGCCTCCTCAGAAAATACAGTCTGCTCTGGCCTTTCTTATAGAGTGCTGTTGAGTTTGATGTCCAGTCCAGTTTGTTGTCTATATGGACTCCCAGGTGTTTGTAATCTGAAACAATCTCAACTTCCTCGCCACGAACAGACAAAGGAGTGACAGGGGTCCTGGATTTTCTAAAGTCCACCACAAGTTTCTTTGTTTTCCTGACATTGAGCTGTAGGTGTTTGAGCTCACACCAGGTAACAAAGTTGTCCACTGCCGTCTGATATTCTGAAGTGTCACCACCCTGAATACATCCAACAACCACAGAGTCATCAGAGAACTTCTGAAGGTGGATAAAATCAGATGTATACAGGGTAAAGAGGAAGGGAGAAAGAACTGTCCCTTGAGGAGCACCGGTGCTGCAGATCACAGTGTCGGGGACACAGTTCTGTATGCGGACATACTGGGGGCGGCCAGTGAGGTAGTCCATAATCCAAGAGACCAGAGGAGTGTACACCTGCATGTTCTTCAACTTCTCCCCCAGTAGAGTGGGCCTGATGGTGTTAAAGGCACTAGAGTAGTCGAAAAACATAAACCTCACAGAGCTCCCCAGTTTCTCTAGGTGAGTGTAGGTTCAATGGAGCAGGTGGACGATGGCATCATCCACTCCAGGTTGAGGCTGGTAGGCAAATTGTAACGGATCAAGGAAGGGTTTGACAAGGGGCCGAATGGATCTGAGGATCAGTCTCACAAAAGCTTTCATTAGGTGAGAGGTCAGCGCCACTGGCCTGTAGTCATTGGGGACACAGGGCCGTGCTACTTTTGGTACCGGCACTAAGCAAGATGTTTTCCATACCACATATAGAATACTTTATGTCCCTCACAGCGTTCCGTACTGGTCCTCCGATATGATGCACATGCACAGTGTGCTCAGTGTAATCTGTGTGTCCTGTGAGAGGCAAGCAGTAAAAACCATAAAGCATAGAAGAAATGCTCATGTCAGTGTCATCTTTTATGCAGTGCATGGTCACCATACATGTATAACACCATCAGACGCCTCAATACAAATATGTCCACGATTCAGATTCCTTAGGACTCCATAAAGACTCTCCAGTCACTCTGCACTCCATTGAAACTCTGCACACTTCACTTTGCATTGTTTGTACACATAACATACTTGCATATTTTGTACATACATTTTTTGCACATTCCAGCACAAATATTTCTTATTTCTTATTATTTCTTTTTATCTTTTTTCTTATATATAACTGTGTATGTGTCAAATAAAATCTTGAATCTTGAATCTATTATATATATATGGCCGGCCCTCCGGTAGTTTGATGAGATCTAATCTGGCCCCTGCTGAAAAAAAGTTTGGACACCCATGATATGTTCATATATTCAAAGTTTTTACGCTTATCTGTTGTATAAGACTCGAAAAAAGTTTTTCTGAGTAAAAATATAAAAAAAAAATAGAAAAAATATTTGAGTAATCAGTAGTAGGCTGAATTAATGTTTTACATTTCCAAATCTCTCTTATTTCCTGCTTATTAAGATGCTTCATATAAAAAAATGAATGTATATAAATCTGTCATTGCATCATTTAACCACGCTTGTGGAGTGTTTCATGTATCCATTCATGCATGCATTATATCACTTCACTTTTCCACTTATTGTGTTTTAATACTGTCCAATTAACCTAATTTGGTGCATTTTGAAAATGATTATAGTATAAACATCTGTACATGATTTGAACTAACTTTATGCTTATTACATTGTATTGCATCTTATGTATATATTCATCATAAATACGTGAAATATATTAGTCATGAAAATTTAAAGCCTTAAAATACAATTTCCAATTTACATGATGTCCCAATATATCTTAGTTCACCTCATATAAAAATATAAATTAATCAAATGAGGCAGCTAACAACAAAAGAAAAAGAAATAGAGCTCATGTATTTAGCATCTTCATATTACTGCACAGCATCAAATGGGTCTCAATAGTCTGCATGTAATTTTTTCTAAACATTTTAAAGGTTGACAAGAAAACCTGATGAACAGGGATATTTCAGTTGTGAGCTGCAGCATGTGGATATCACTCTAAATGTTTCAGAGGAGGTACACAGGTGAGGATGTGAACATTGCCCCTTATAAAGCAGCTGTGTCCACAGTCAAGCATCATGTCCTGTCAATGAACTCCAATTCCCAAAACCCACCACAGTCACAACATGGTGCTGGGATTTGAACTCTCAACCTTCCGATCAAAAATCCAACATCTTAACCACTAAGCTACCACTACCCTCACTAGATAGTCAGTAAGTCTGATTCCAGTCCAGTTCCACTGAAAGCTGCCCTGCCTACCTTTACACTCATTCACTCACTCCCTGTAATGCTTTATCCTGATCATGGTCACATTGGATCCAGAGCCTATCCCGAGAACAACTGGGCATGAGGTGGGAATACATCCTAGATGGGGCACCATCACAGACTCATTCACACCTAGGGGCAATTTAGCAAAATCAATCCACCTCCTCAAATGTTTTCGGGAGGTGAGAGAAAAACAGAGAACCCAGAGGAAAAAACTGATTCTCAATTTGATTATCAGCATCATACACATCAAAAGGGACTCGTGGTTAAACACACATTCTTTTTTCCAGAATTCAGCTGTAGCGAAAAGAATTTACAGGCTGGCTCACATATGAACAGTATGTATTTTTAACTGCCGAACTACACCATAGTGCACCAATAGCACCACTGTTTCCCCTTCTCCTCTCATCCCAAACACAAAATGTGCTTACGAGCTCCCTTGTGGACTTCTAAACCAATATTTCTCTGCTGTCACTTTTTCTGTGAAAGTGTAAAGAGAAACAAGTGTTTTTCCTGGAAAGAGGAAGGAACAGGAGCAACAAGGTCTGCATCCTCTAAAAGAGAAGTTAAAGACCTTAAATATACACATCCCCTGTCTGTCTGTCTCGTGACAGGAAGCACCAAGACTTTAACATATACCTCTGCTCTGTCAGTCAGTCAGTCATTAGAGAGACATGATGGAGCTCAGTCCACTCCCTGTGATGCTCTGTGAGTAAATGTTCTCTTTGTGTCTTCATTAGAGTGAGTGGTGGGGTATAAAGTTGTTCATCTGCAGTCTGAATGTCCTGAGTGATGAGCTTATTGTGCGATTAGGACATTGTGTGTACTTCAGCATGACTGCTCAGGTGGATCAGTGGATCCATATCTGTTATGAGAAGGGTTCAGTTTGATGTGCAGCTAGTCTCACTAACTACGATGGTTCAACAGAAAAGTCTATGAATATAGCAACTTTAAAACACACGGTTTAAAACAAGCAATTAAGGGGGGCAAGCACGTTCTGTCCCCGCTCCTTAACAATGAAGGAAGATAGTTCCAAAGTTCTGAGGAGTTTTATTAACTTGTGAATTATAGTGCCCCCTAGAGGGGATTTAGACAAAACATCTTGGAGTCTCTTAGGACAAGGTTATTTACTTCTCTACAAGGATTGGTCAAAATATGTTACACATTTTCTGAGACATGCCCTCATGTCCTGTTTGACCATGTCACCGTCAACTTCATTCGAGAGTTATGGAAAAACCATCCATCATATCAAAAATCTGAGAAACAGCTTTTGTTCAGGTTGGTCTCGCAATGCTTTCTTCCAAATTTCACGGTTAATCGACAAAATTTGTGGTAATAGAAGCAAAAAAAACTGTTTTTGTTAAAATTTAAGTTTTTAAATTGGAGAAATTTACTATTTGAGAAATCACTAATTCCTTAGAGCAATTCAATTCAGTGTTATTTGTATAGTGTTATAATCGTCCCGACTGTTTTATAGGAGAAAAAAGGGGGGATCAGTTTTGCAAATTGGTTCTACTAGTTACAGTGAAACAAAGTTCTGATAAATGCCAAAAAAAACAAACAAATGCAGTGGATATCCCTTTTCCAAAGTGTATTAAATCACCATATATTCACAAACACTATTTTAAATGCTTCACAAATACACAAATAAATTCACACAACAAGCGATCACAAAAGAAAATGCACAATGTCCAGAGTGAATGTGCGGGGTTCTGTTTACGGAATGTCCAACAATGTTGATGACAATTTGAGCCAGTTTTGTAAATTAGTGCAGTTCATGAGCAGATTAACAGCCTTATCTGTTGATGAGACGATAGATGTAACGTAGATACCCTTGATGAGGTAGGCCGGGAATCTTTGGGTATAGTCCTTGGGCAATTGCAATAACACACTCAAAGGAACACCAAAGTTGTGCTTCCACTCCTCACTGTCATTGTTAGCATGCAACATCAGCATGAATTGGAACAAATGAAAAATCCTGGTTGAGCAGCAAACAAAATGTTTCTCAGACCAGCATTGTTTGGACAACTAAGAGAAGCCATGAGGGATTCAAACTGAATCTCTCTCTAACTCTACTACTTCCTGTCTTATACAGAAAAAAAGGTAAGGCCACCTAGTGGTCGGGATGAACATAGCACACAAAATAAAATAAACCTTGTGACAGAAGGTAACTGTTACAGCGCTTTTAACTCTTTTGCATGTATCTCAACAAGACATTCTGGTATTTTAAAATCCTGAGTTATGAGATTATTGTGTGATTAGGACACGTGTTGAATGTTACAGTGTGAGAGTTCGTTGGTTTTATGTCTTTCTGTTCAGATTAATATGTCCATCAAGACCATAACTGACCAAATGTGTGCTGCAATGTGTTACAGTAAGTAAGCAAATATTTGGTCTAGATTTGTAATTACTTCGTTACTGACACATATACCGTATTTCTTTCAGATGGCTAAAATTTGCTGTTGTCAATCATACACTGAATCTACCTGATTGTCCTTGTTTCTTTTCTTCTTTTAGTACTGATCTCACTTACACAAGTGACCCATGCTCAAGGTGACTTATGTATAGTTATATTCTTATACATTTATTTGTTTATTTATGTGTACATGTCTGATTTGAATTGGAGCTGAGAAGGTTGTGATTGTACATTACCATTCAGAGTTTGTTGATTTGTTTTATCAATACAAGTTAACAGCTGGAGGGAAAGGATATTAGTTTAACTGTTTTCAATTTTTCTCATATCAGATTAACAAATCTTTAGTTTCACTTTGTAATAAGTAAACACTTATAAAATGAGAAAAGAATGACCTACAAATAAAGAATGACTAACAAATAATACTTAAGAAATTAATTGCACAATTAAAACAGTATTTAATTACACATTAAAACAGTGTTTCAAATTCTATGTTTACTTAAACATTTAATTATTTTTAGTGTTGTTTGACTCTGTTTACCTCTGTACACTTGGGAATTACTTTATGTATAGTTTATTAACAACAGATTTTTGTAATAGAGTGGCCTAAAGCTGTGGTGTCCATAAAGCCTGATACACACGTGTTCACTTATGAGAGAGTTACTCTCAGATGTGACATACAGGGAGGAGGAGGAGACACTGAGTGGACATACAGCTGGTATAAGAATAATCACAGACTCAACCCAGACAGCACAACGCAGGAGTTAAGGATCTGGTTTGTAAGAGATTTTGATAGTGGTGTCTACACCTGCAGAGGACAGAGCAAAGACTCTCAGAGCTCAGAGATCAGCGGTGCTGTTACACTGACTGTATCAGGTGAGTCTGTGGTAACAACATCTGGAATTTTTGGATTTAGTTTTACACTTACAGTATAGTTGTGGTGAGTCAGTGTGATCAATAGTATATGGCTAAAATAAGGGAGATGGCAGTAAATCTCACCTTGTATTGCATCTGCCGTTATCTGTTTCATTAGCTAATCTGAGACCTTTATAAAGCTGTGATACTTTGGTGGGTAGGACGGAAAAGAGGAGATGGAAGCAGATGGAGGAGGAGTGGTGCTATTTAATTTCTTCCCTCCATGCTTTTGCACAGTACTCTCCTCAAAATGCAACAACAAAAACAAACACATTCAACTTAAACACATATGCTGTCAGATAAGCTCCCTGTAGCTCAGCTTCCTCGTTCTGGCCTTTCAGTGCTCCCTGAAGAAAAACACAGAATAAATAGTCACCTTAATAACACACAGGTGGCAGTGCTCATTCATTACCACTCATCACTCACTGACTCTGCCCTCCATTCATAAAAAACTGGCGCTCGACTATGCCTCCGCCACCACAGAGGAATTATTAAAGTTCTATTTGAGAATTCCATCATTTTAAAAGACTGAGCCTTAAAGTTGTGACCATCAGTAAAGTCAAAGCAGATGCGCCTTTTCAATATTGTACTTCTTTATACTTTCAAGCAATATTTTGGTAAAACTTAACATATTAACAGTGGCATGTACGAGCTACACATGCTACTTCTGAGATGCCAGTGATCCTGACCCCTTCTGCTCCTCCTCACTGCCTGACCCATCCTGATGCCCTACTTCTGGTTGGAGTTCTCATCGGTTGAGTTCACTCGCTGCTGCTGGGGGTGGCACCATATGGACGGCCTGAAGAACCATTTAGTTTGCTGGGGATGGTGCCACCTGGGGGCTGTGGAGATGGTTTGGGGATCACATATGGGGAGCTGTACTGTAATGGCTTGGGACTGCGATTGCTGTAGTGGCTTTGGGGCTGCGGTTGCCACGAGCACCTTCGTACTCAGGACTCCATCAGTGGACAGTGGATAGATTTTAACCAACCGGACTTCTTGCAAAAACTGTGATGAATTTATTGCACTATTTGTCCATATAGCGCACAATAATAGAAGGGATTTATTTATAATCGCACTATCCGTTGCACCCAGATGAGGATGGGTTCCCTTTTGAGCCTGGTTCCTCTCAAGATTTCTTCCTCATATCATCTCAGCGAGTTTTTCCTCACCACCGTCGCCTCTGGCTCGCTCATTAGGGATAAATTCACATATTTACAATATATTTTTTGTGAATCCATTTCTGTAAAGCTGCTTTGTGACAATGTCCATTGTTAAAAGCGCTATACAAATAAAATAAATAAATAAAATAAATTGAATTGAATGTACACAACATATTTACAACATTACTTTTTTTTTATTCAGATAATGACTATGTCCAAATGCAGAGTGGCTGTAGATTTTTCTGCAAAAGTGCTCTGAAATGGCTTTACTATAGAAAATACTACTGAATTTTTAAGAAAATGCAGATCTGTGTAGATGGTGGTGCATGATTTGTATCAACGTTCATAAACTATCTAGTATCAGCAAACAGTGTCTTTGATTGCATAGATAATATAGTGCATACCAACCATGGGGGAGACACAGACTACTACACAGAGCTCAGTGATTCAGTCAGGATTACACTGAGACTTTGAAACTTTGAAAGCACGAGGCCTGTGAATATAAATATTTCACACCACTTAGTGTTCCATGTTATGCTAGAATGAATCATGAAATATATAATTGTGAAAAAGTATGTCATCTGTGGAGGGCAGGATTAAAGGCTAAAGTGAAAGTACGAAAGTTGCTTGTGTGTTTATCAGGGAGAAATTCACTCTCATATTTGAGATGCAGACTAGTGGATACAGGTGATCCCACTGATTTCCCACTGATGATGACAAGAAAAATGAAAACATTCCTGAAGTCTGTCAGCCTGATAAAGTTGTTTATACCTGGTATGGAAACACAGTTAGAAGTGTAGAAATACTCACTATAAAACATTAAACTATGGTAATTAAAAAAAAAAAAAAAATACAGTGTATGGTTGAAACCAGACACCTCAAATGTACACAGTAAGAGATCATTTTCACTTGAATGCATTGCACGAAACATCGTAAATACTATGCAGATTACATAAGTTAAAAAGTAGTTTCTCCAACAGCAAGGCCAATACTGTTGTGTTTGCTGTTCACTGTAGACATTTGGGTTTACAATCAAAAGACGAATATGACATGATAGATTAGAATTTCACCTTCCATTTCCTGATATATACACCTACAACTTAGAACATGGCACCTTTGGTGGCAGACCACCCAATTTTTAGGGGAGCAAAAGTATTGGAATAGTCTTAACATAAAAAAATTAAAGTAAATAACAATATTTAGTTGCATGTCTCTTGCATGCAATAACTGCATCAAGCTGGTGACCCACTGACATCAGCAAACTGATGCATTCTGTTTTGTGATGCTTTTCCAGGCTTGTAGCACAGCTTTTTTTTTTTTGTTGGGGGGTTTCCTCCCTTCACTCTCCTCCTGAAATGCATGCTCAGTTGGGTTAAGGTCTGTAATGTGAATGTTAATTATAACATGCTAAAAACTGTAACATGTTTACGTCTGAATAATTAAGCACCAGGTGATGACAGTTAAGCACAAACTAACACAAATTCATATTATGTTAATGTATATTAATAAAAGCAACACCACGAACCTGATCCATGCTCTAATCTTGTAATATTCGTAATTTTTCATTTCAATGAAATTCTTCCAAATTATTGTGGCTGTGAGATCTGTTCAGTCATATTGAAATCAAGACTGCATTTTTTATGAAATAATTTTACCTTGTTGAAAATATGACTTTACCACAGGTAGTGAAATTCAGACATGTAATTACACTCATCTAGCTACTTAGTTTAATTAGATTTGTATCAATATATAGTATGTCTAACTATTCCTTACTCCTTAGTTGGTCTGACATTTGACATTAATGGCAAAATTGTTATTGTCTATATAGTAAATGTACAGATTTACAATGTTGTATTTCCTGTGTAACAGAGAGACCACGGGCAGTACTGAGTGTATCTCCACAGAGCTGGCTGACTGAAGGAGACTCAGTGACTCTAAGCTGTGAGGTTACAGACTCCTCTACAGGCTGGACATTCAGCTGGTACACTGAGGTTCCCTACATAGACAATTATGGATATATCGGGTATAATGTAGTGCTCCTCTCAGACAGCAGCAGAGGATCTGGAGGCTCCTACACTCTCAGTCCTGCTGCTCGTAATCACACAGGAGTTTATGTTTGCAGAGCAGAAAGAGGAGAACGATCCTATTGCACACAGTACAGCGATCCACAGCCGCTATGGATCACTGGTGAGGAAAAATACCAACACTGTCGTGTTGGAGTATTGGATATGGATAATCAAATTGACACAGCCTTTGTTTTTAATATGGAGAATCACAGTTGTGGTCATTCTATTTTGATTACACTATGGTGCAATGAGTAGTATTCCCAGCTCCAGGGTCAAGGGTTCAATTCTAAGCTTGGGTTACTGTCTGTGTGGGTTTTCCCCAGGTTCTCCGATTTCCTTTAACCTCCCAAAAACATGCCAGTAGGTGAACCAGCTAAGATAAATTGCCCCTAGTTGTGATTGAATGAATGAATGAATGAATGACTGTTTGTGTTTGATGCCCTGGGATGGATGATGACTACTGTCCCATCCAGTTGTCATGTCCAATGTTCCTAGGGAAGATAGAAAGATGAAGATGGAAAATAGCTTTTAAAAGAGCATTCATAGAAATAGCAATGTTTAATTAAATGAGGTGTAAATGTTCTCATTGAAAGTTATACCATAAAAACACAATCATAATAATAAATGTGAATTAAAATTGTCCATGTTTAAGGTGAATCTCCACCAGTCTCTCTGATCATCAATCCCAGCCGAACTCAACACTTCACTAAAGACTCTCTCTCACTGAGCTGTGAGGACCAGAGTAACTCTACTGGATGGACAGTGAGACGATACACACACAGTGAGGGAGTGTCATATTGTTCCTTAGGCTGGGGGTCAGTTACAGGATCTACATGTAAAATCAGTACATCACTCTCCACATCACACACTGGAGTTTACTGGTGTGAGTCTGAATCTGGAGAAAACAGTAATCCTGTCAACATCACAGTGCATGGTGAGTCTTCATGTAGTGTGTTTACTGTTAAAGGAAAAGGGAAATGTTTAATTACGGAATATTCAAAACTGAGTTTCCAACTGGGAGAACTGTTGCAGGTAAAGCACCGAATGAGGCTGTAATGCATCTCAACACAATTCTAGTTTTACACTCCTTAACTAAAGAGTTTTCTTCCAATTCAACACCACAAAACATACTAATGAGTTCACAGTGAAATCAAATAGTGGTGTTAGCCTCTGCAGCTTTCAACCAGTACACACAGTCAGTTCATCGCAAAAGTGTTCAGTGGGGTTGAGGTCTGTGGGCTTCTTCCACTCAACTTTGGCAAACCATGTCTTCAGGGCGCTCACTTTGTGTACAGGGGCATTGTCATGCTGGAACAGGTTTGGGCCTCTTAGTTTCAGTAAAGGGAAATTGTAATGCTACAGCATACAGAGACATTATATACAATTCTGTGCTTCCACCTTTTGGCAACAGTTTGGGGAAGAGCCACATATGTGTGTGACAGTCAGGTGTCCACAAACTTTTGGCCATATAGTGTATACTGTCAGCTGTGTGGCTGTGTGGCTTTGGGGAAATGGCTGCACTCCTAAAAGGATGGGGGATAGCTTGTCAGCCTCATCATTATAATGGTAAGATAAGCATCTATATTAATGGAGGTCCACATCTGCTGTAAGGCTTACACTGTCTGCCCTCTCTGTTTCACTCTTGGCTTTTTCCTTTCCTTCTGCATATTTTATCCATTGTTTTAACAATCTGCTGGATAGGGAGAGTGTATGTGTGGTCCGCTTTTCCCACAAACTCTTTAAAGCCAGGGTCATTAACAGTAGAGAATGGCTGGGAGCCCTTCACAATAAAAATGACTAGGGATTTAAAATGATTTGATTTTCTGTGTTCTAGATGGTGATGTGATCCTGGAGAGTCCTGTCCATCCTGTGACTGAGGGACATCCTCTGACTCTACGCTGTTTATATCGCAACACAAAGCCCTCAAGCCTCCGAGCTGATTTCTATAAAGATGGATCAGTTCTCCAGACACAGACTACAGGAGAGATGATCATCCGTAACGTCTCAAAGTCAGATGACGGTTTCTACTACTGTAAACACCCAGAGAGAGGAGAGTCACTGAAAAGCTGGGTCTCAGTCAGAGGTGAGAAATCATTTAAATATTTGTTTAAATACAACTGTGACTTAATGTGTTAAATACATTTATACGTATTGTAACTAATAGTGATTAGTTTATGTTCATGTACAATATGATAATTGTGCGTGGCCTATATGCATTTGTACAGCAGATTGAGCTAAAACATACACTTCATCATTAATAAAGTGTTATTATAATGATTATTTCATTCAGCATCAGGTCCATCACATGTAGAAGCTCCATTCTCAGTGCTGATGCTGATCAGTAGTGTAGTGACGGCCTCTCCGTATCTGCTGGTGACCATCATTCTGCTGGTCAAATGTTACAGAGCTCGAGGTAAGAACTCTTTCAGTATATCTCTATGTTTCACGTTTTTTTTTTTTTGTAACTTTGATTTTTTTTAATACAAATAATTTGATTCAGTATTACAATTTTAAAAGAAAAAATCCACACTTGAGTGTTAAAGCACTTGTTCTAAAATGCACTTACTGTAAGATTTAAATGTAAGTATTATATGATATAAAAAAACAGCATATCTGTTTCTGCTGAGGTCTGAGAGTGAATTTACATGTGAAAGGGGCTTCATTCAGTGTATCAAAGCATCTCAAATATGACATTTAATTTTACTAGTTAAAAAAATAGTCATTGCGTCAAATTATTTCTGTTTAATATATAGTGTTTATTAACTAATTTAACAAGGTGGTTGATAAGTATAGTGGACTCACACAGGAATACATCTCTATGTAGCGGAGTAAAATTTTAGTCACCAATAATGTAAATTATTAAAAAATAATAAATAGTTTTATATATACTGATATATATATATATATAAATATAAATCACAGACTTACATTTTGCAGTTACTGAAGATGAATGAGGTTTATTTTCTAACAAATCTTTTCCTGAAGCTCTGTCACTTGTCACTTCACTGTCATTCATAAGCCTTAAAACAAACACTTTTTAAGCTTTGCAGGTTGGTTGCTTTTCTGCCATAAACACCTGGAATGAGACAAATATTTTTTTTATTTATTTAACAGCTCACACTGATGAAGACAGAATCAAGAATGCAGTCATAGAGGCGTGAGCACAGTTCATCTATAAAAAGAGTTTGCAGTGCTGTTTTCTTTAAGGCTTTTTAGGGATTGTACTGATTTGTTGCTTTAATATCATGCTGTTAAAAGCACAGTATCTTACAGACAGATTTGTTATACTGATTGGATTTGTTAAAGCCTGCAAATGTTGCTAATACAAAATAGTGAGTAAACTGAATAAATAAAATAGTCTTAAAAATGTTTAAAGGAAGAAGAAGAAAGAAAAAAGATGTTGGTCAATATATTAATATATATATACTAATATATATATACTAATATATGGATGCAGTATGTGAGGATTTAGCAGTGCTTCTGCATTCACCATTACTGATAATTATGTGTGCATTGTTTAGAGCAGCCTGGAGGTGAGATTTTATATATTTTGTTTTGCTTTTCTTTTCAGCTATGTGAACTTTAATTGTAGTTAGAGAAAGAATGATACCACAAGCACACTTCAAGGAAAATATTTCCCAAAAAAATTGATTGTTGATCGTCAGTTCAGCAAAAAACTAAATCTTCCTTCCTCGACAGTTATATTGTAAAAAGAAAAATTTCAAAGATAAAGGACTTCCTCTTTCTCAAAAAAGACAACATAAAGAGCGCCAGCAGATTGGGCAGGATAATTGTGAGTAAATCAAGAAAAATAGGCGAGAAACAGCAGCAAGGATTGCTTCAGACATCAATGAGAATTGACCGGATACAACAAGAGCACAAACTATTCAAAACAGGATCACTGTGAACAGAGGGAGAGTAATGTGGCAGAAACTATTCATCAGCCTTAAGAATAAGAGAACAAAAGAACAAAAGAACATGCAGAGAAAGCTTCTTGAGAACTATCTTATTTTCAGATGAGTCCAAAATTAACTTGCTTGGATCTGATGGTAGAGTGTTTGTGTGGAGAAAGCCAGGAGAAGAATACCAACCAAACTGCATTAAGGGTACTATAAAGCATGGAGGTGGCTGTGGCTGTTTTTCCTACAGTGGTGTTAGGGAGCTTGTGTTCACTGGTGGCATCATGAATTCAGAAGTGTACAGAGGCATGATGGATACAAACTTGCAGAAATCAGCACAGAAATTATTCAAGTGATAGAAGTGGATTTTTCAGCAGGATAATGAGGCATACCGGCACATTTTGAAAGAACACTTCCCAGAGACCTGGCCTAAACCCTACAGAGCATCTATGGGATGCAATGGAGTAGACAAATTGTGGATGCTCTAGTGTGGATAAACTGAAAGTCTCTCTGGATGAAATTTGGAGGAAACGTCCACCGCAACTGTTACAGGAACTGGTTGATTCCATGCTGAGACGTTATCAAGTAGTTCTGTGAAACAAAGGATGGCAAACTGAATATTAAAACACTGTAACTGTAATCTTTCATGAAGGGCACAAAGAAGGACTGTTTGGGATCCTCCAAATGCTTCAAGTCAAAGTCTGCTGGCTGCCTCTACACCCTGGTTCCAGGTCCTCTTCCTGGTCATTCCCCACCTTCTGAATCAGAAGCACTGTTTTGAGTTTGCTGGGTGGCTCCTTCCACTCCTTAAGCAGGTTGATATGCTATGTTTGCTTCTTCTTGCCTTTATCGGGGTGACATATCTCATATGTCACCTGCATCCTTTGCAGATAATGGTGTACAGTCCTTGCTACTTAGTCAGTAACTTGTTCACTGATGTTGGTAACAGCATTTACATTTATGGCATTTGGCAGATGCACTTATGCAGAGCGACTTACAATTATCTCATTTATACAACTGAGCAGTTGAGGGTCAAGGGCCTTGCTCAAGGGCCCAGCAGTGGCAGCTTGGGGGTGTTGGGATTTGAACTCTCAACCTTCCAATCAGGAGTTCAACATTTTAACCACTGAGCAACCACTTCCCCAGCAGAAGTACCTTCTGTCCTGGCTGAAGCTCTCGGGATTGGGCATGTTGGTCGTACCAGGTCTTTTGTGCTTTCTGTGCATACAGCAGGTTCTCTCTGGACTTCTTTCTGTACTTCTTGAGGAAGTCCCTCATCTCCAGGACATACTGGATGATACCCCTCTCAGACTTTGGTGTCTTCTCCGAAGAAGGGGTCTCACAACTCTTCCTTATGAGATCCAGCAGCCCTTGGACCTGCCAACCATACAGGAGCTTGAAAGGAGAAAAGCCTGTTGATGCTTGCGGCACCTCCCTGTATGCAAACAGCACAAATGGTAACCACTTGTCCCAGTCCTTTCCTGTATCTGATACAAACTTGCGGAGTATATTCCTGAGCATCTGATTAAAACTCTCCACTAATCTGTCAGTCTGCAGGTGGTATGGGCTGGTCTTAATCACAGTGATGCCCAGTTAACTGTCCCATCAGCCGTGATGTAAAGTTTGTCCCTTGATCTGTCAAGATCTCATCTGGTATCCCCACTCTCTGGATTACAATCCTGATTACAAGGATGTACTGATGTTCACAGTAGATGCTTGGAGAGGGTGGCTCTCTGCCAGTCTACAACTGCGTGAATTTTGATTAAAGTTCCAGCATACTACATTAATACTACAGATTTTTCCATGGCGAAAAGTATTCAGGGCTGGGTTCAAAACATATATCCAAGCAACACCACTGGTAACAATAATGACCTCTTTCTGAAAAGCTTGTTCAAAGCATCATCATCATTCTCAGTTTTTCATGTGGAAATATTTATTGTTTGTTTTCAGATCAGTGATAGCTTGAAATGTAAAATAAATTATACAAAAGGTCATACAAGAATGTTTTCATTCATGACAAAACCTCCAACATAAGGCACTGAACAGTCATTCTCAGTAGAGTAAAACTGTCACTGTAGCTGTCACTGTAGCTGTAGAATTTTGCCAAAATTCATGCTTTGTCTTTACCATTAAAACTCTAAGAATAATAGTTTATGGTGTTTTATCAATATTAAATAAAATTGTTAAGAAAAAACAGTTAAACACACAGGAGTTATAAAGGATCTATAAAAATCCATGTGAAAATGTAGCACCCTGAAAAACAGTTGGGTTTATAAAATAAGGCACTTGAGTATATTAATATTTTTACCTGTGTAATATCAATGCTCGGAGTAAGACATAAAAAGTGCATTTTGTCCAATATTATTAACTTAATAATGATTCATGAAAGTTAATGATATTCAGCTTTGGTTTTTGCTTTCAGTCTTTTTTTAAGGCTTTTCACTGTTATTGGTTTTCATCCAGGGGACGGGTTCGCTCGTGCTCTCTCTCTCTCTCTCTCAGTGGCAGTTCTGACATTTTGGGTGGCATCTCTGTTTATTCACATTACAGCGGCAACCTCCACTCGTGTCTCCAGGACCCTGTGACAAAAGGCAAAATCAGAGGATCATCACATGAAGACTTCACTGATTCATATTCATTTTTAAAATGTAGAAAAGTCACTTCTTGGAGTCTCTTTTTTTATTTAAAAATATTTTTTACGTGACAATCTCACCCATATTTAGTTCTTTCCCAGATTGTTTCTACAAAGCTGGAAGCACACAATTGTATAAAATGTCTTTGTTGTAGAGGCTCAACCTTGTTCCAGCATGACAATGCCCCTGTGCACAAAGCGAGCTCCATGAAGACATGGTGTGTGAAGGTTGGAGTGGAAGAACTCGAGTGTCCTGCACAGAGCCCTGACCTCAACCCCACTGAACACCTATGGGATGAACTGGAACACCGACTGCACCCCAGGCCTCCTCACCAACATTAGCGCCTGATCTCACTAATGCTCTTGTAGCTGAATGAACACAAATCCCCACAGCCACGCTTAAAAATCTAGTGGAAAGCTTCCCAGAAGAGTGGAGCTTATTATAACAACAAACGAGGGTCATATAGTGAGCAGGAAGCTGTTCAGGATTCCACTGTTCAGGACGCTGTTGAATTGAATTAAATAGAACTGAATTCAGCCTCACTGCTGAATTCAGCCTCACTGCTGGAATTATAAACTGCTGAATTATAAAATGAATTACAGAATGAGGTGTAGTTAGTGGACGTTTATACAGATTACATGGACACATGAATTAGGTGTTTTGGAGTTTCTAAGCAGGTGAGTGTTTGGTTCTGTACCCCAGGGCCCCAGCGTGGCCCTCTGGTGACCCAGCAGATCTCTGTGTGACACACAGTGCAGCGCAGCCAATCACAGCCTTCCTTCTTCTGCACGATGATTCCACACTGAGGACAGTGCATCGCCTCGCCAGACTTCACCAGAGTCTGTTGCATAGACAGACAATAACAATAAAAGAAAACATAAAGAGAATTAGCACTGTGAAGTAAAAATAAAGTATTTTAGTTTTTTTTTTTTTCTTTTTTCAAGCGAGACGGTGCATCTATTCTGATTTGTAATGTTTTCCAGTACAGGATTCTCACACAAAACCATACTGGGATGAATTCACACCATTCTGATGGCCAAAGGAGGCGCAATGTGATAGTGGATAATAACTCGATGTACAGATTAAAAACAATGCCAGGGCATGGGGCAATTATGTGCTTTTTAGAAGACTATTAGTAATTATATTCAAAAGTCCAAAGAAGCAAAAATAATCGTGAAATTGTATCAACAGCTGTATGAGTGTAAAAGTACCCTATCATCACATGTAAAGTGATTTCCATATAAACAGCAGCGTGCACCCTTATATACACTTCACTATTTAACACATTACACCACATCTACATACACACACTGCATTTATTACCTGGTAACAAAAAATGACTTTCTATTTAACAATAGGAGTGAAATCAGACTAGCTAGCTGTGCTACATCTCTGATGGTGATTTAATTATGATCTGAGAAATGTTAACCGCATTATATGCTAATTATCTGCTTCTGTTTCAAATAAGTTCACCAGCAAAGCAGAAACAGTTGTCCAAAATCAGTGAAGGACAACTGAAAAAAATTAGTGTGTGAGACCTTCAAGAGGTCTCTCGTTCTCCGGGCTGCAATGTCGTTGATGGCACGAGCAGCAAGATCGTCCTGGTACTGTTTACAATTCATCCCTTCATGAATTGCCTGAGAGAGAGAAAAAGAGAGAGAGAAAGTGCATATGTGAAATTTGAAGTTTTTCTTATATCAAAAAATGATTCAGGACAAAAACAGTCGAATGTGAAAGTTTACATACCCTTATGATAAAACGAAGAAGACAAATAAATTTACAGCCATAGAATATGTAGTGTGTTTGGTTTCAAAAGTGTATTAAGATATTAAGATATTAAGGTGAACAAAAAACTCTATTCTAACATTTGCACCCCCCTCTGAAAATGTGAGCAAAATATTCTCTAGTACTTTTGCTCTTAATTTTTTTTTTTTTGTAAAATAGCAATAACGTGCGTCTGTCTGTGTGTTACCTTGCAGAGCAGGCAGTTGTGCTTGTTGCAGACAGGGCAGTGGAAGGTGTTGACAGTGTCCTCATACACACACCAGCCTGGACAGTCGGTGGTGGCACAGTGATAACTGCCCTCACAGCGTGACTCAGCCACTGAAAGCCCCCGCTGCAGCCAGCGCTCATACTCCTCACCCGAAACCAGCTGACACACACACATAAGAGAGACAGAAGAGAACACCACACATTACACATACAAACATTCAGTCATTTTAACACAAACAATTCTATGTACTGCAGGATTAAAATATATAATATGTCTGGATTAAACTTTGCACTTTGTTAAATGAAGAATCGAAACATAAGAAAACCTGCTTGCTAAATAAAACTGTTAAAGTGTTGGTATTTTTGTGTAGATTGCCAGAAAGGAAAACATAGCTGTGTAGGTGTTTAAAGATTTGTTGAGTTGGTTGAATTGAATGAAAGAGTTCTCACAGCACGGATCTCTCTCTCCTGCAGTGTGCAGTCACATGCGTATGCCTCGTCTCTGTAGGGACACGCCACCTGAGGATCCTCTGAAAGCAGGATTACCGAACGCAAACATTCTCTACACACACACACACACACATTTTTGATGTGGTCATGCTGTCAGAAGGTCTAATATTGACCAAATAAATACGCATTTAATAAGAAAATATAAAACATGTATTTTAAAGCATTCCTCCAAACAACCAATCACTTACCAACCATCCACCAATCATGCACTAACCATCCCCTGTTCACCCAGTCATCCACCAATCACCCATTAACAAACATCAACAACTCACCAGTCATCCACTGACCGCTCCAGTCATCCACCAATCACCACTGACCATCTTCCAGGCATCCACCAATCACCCACTGACCATCTTCCAGGCATCCACCAATCACCCAGTGACCATTCACTGACCAATAATCCACCAACTAATCACCACTTCTCCATTGTCCATCCACCAATTACCCACTGAACATCCAGTCACCCAGCAACTAAACACCTCACCAACTAACCACCAATCACTGATTCACCACCAACCATCCACTAATCATCTTCCAGTCATCCACTAGTCACCCACCACTCATCATCCAGCAATCATTTAGCACCCATCTACCAACTGTCCTCCAACTGTCCACCAACTCTCAACCATTCATACAATTATGCACTAGTCCAACCACTTATCAACAATTCCTTATCTCTCCATCAATTGCCCACTTAGTGTTCTTACCTGCAGAAGCAGTGGAGACATTCGCGCAGTAGGACTCCCTCTCCTGACTGAAGCTGCAAGTAACAAATCCTGCATTCAATGCTCTCTGTGTTCGGGACCAGCTCCTGACCGTCCACCTCCACCAGCCGAGCATAGTTCTCCCTGCGCTCTGCTTCCTGTGCCTACACACACCCACATCCACACATACACATGCCATAGTGCTTTATTGCCCTTATACCACAGTGATTTGACATCAATTGCAATTTTTTATTTATTAAACAATGACATATCATACTATTAATATACAGCTGTATTATGTTATGAGTGAGTGAACTATCCATTGTCATAGTTACAGTATGCTTTATGAATGACAATATACATAATACAAGAACATTTAAGGGTCTTGAATTAACTATCTAGTGCAGCCCCCAAATTTTGGGGCAAATAGCCCCTAATGGACACTGCAACCCTGGGCCTTGAGCACCACACATTTTTTTTATTCGAGATTGTATAAATTAGGACATTTTCAACAGATCTTTTTCCATATTTTCATGTCAGGATCACTCGACGTTGAGGAACTAGGGGAGCTAGATTGGCAGAGAAATTTGTCCATTTTTATTGCTGAAATCCTACTCTAGTGCAGCATGTCAGGTTAGCACAAAAGACTAAAACAGAATTCAGTTAAATGTACCTCGCTTGAATGAGACTTGCGGTAAAGTTTCAGAATAGTAGGACACAAAATCTGTCTTCAGAGTGAGCTCGATATTCGTATGTTGTTACTTTGTAAATATTACAAATAATTTAGCTATGACAGTTACAGTGTTATGTATAGGGTTTGGAATAAAGGGGCATAGTTTGATTTTTGGCACTGTACAGTTCCAGATTTTGGGTTAATTTTTTGGTCATGCAGACTAGCGCATACTCGCAAGCTAAAGTCTACAGGTCTGGGTTGAATATTGGGGAAAAGTGATTTTATTTTTTTCCTCACTATCCTGACACACTGCACTAGAATAGGACTTCAGCAGTAAAATGAACATCTTTCTTTGTCCATCTACCCCCCTAGTTCCTCGACTCCTGTTTAGTTCCTAGTTAGTTCCTGTATATTGGGGCCCAAAATGTTTGGGAGCACCTGCACTAGAAATCAGAGGAATCTTGGAGCACATATAAAATGGTGGTAAAGTAACTAGAAGTATTTTTACTGTATTACTCCATTGTTGAAAATCTGGATAAAATTCTATAAGAACAGGGTTAGTAAGACTTTCTCTCATGTCTCTCACGTGTCTCTCACGATGTTCAAATTATAAAGGTGCATATGTTAAATGATGATATATGGAATTCAACCCTTAGACTTCCATTATAATTAGTTTTACACTCATGAACACAAAGTCTATGCATACAACCAAATATAATGCACGCTACTAAATGCTATTTTGGAGAATAGTTAAAGAAGCGCAAATATACTAGTAAATATCCTATATATTGAAATGTGCAGTGAAAAAGTAATCGAGATTCAAGAAATCACTTCCTGTTTACATCACATGTTTACTTTATTTAGTATAGACATAAGAATCTTCCTTTCAGATACACTGGTAGAACCAACACTGTACAGCGAGACAGTAAACTGAATGGAAACAGTCTTGCTTAATTCATACAGTACATATTTAACATATTGAATGAATCAAATCCATTACTTTATTAACATCTTTCTTTCATGGTGAGATATTATCCAGATATAATGCAGAACAAGGCTTTTCACTTCCAGCCCTCACTATACTGCATAGGTTCATGACTGCATAGCTGTCAGTTAATAACTCTACCCTTCCTGAGCTTGACTGAGTTTATCACAGTAGTTATAGTACACAGGACTGAGAGAGAAGAAACCCGTTTCATATCTTTACTGTATTGTATCACACGGTACTGTACTGGCTCATGTTTATACCAGGGGTGTGTCATTATAAACCTATTACTCAGAATAATATATTGTTATGTGCCCAAGAAACTACTGAATTAGCCTTGCACCATTAAAATTTACATTATTTAGCAGATGCCATTAGCCAGAGTGGCTTTGTAGTCACCATCAGAAACTCCTTATCCTAGGACAATAGGTCAAAGTCTAAGAATACTATCAAGCTAAAACCCATTTAGACAGAAGTTTTTTTTCAGAACACGGTATTAATATCCATCTCAGATGACCTGATGACAAGTGGAAAGCTGAGAAAGAGAGCCGTTTATGGCCAGAATTTTCTGGGCTCACTTATAGCTGTAATTTTATGCATAACATAGTTGACTAAGTGATCCTTCGATGTTGTTGGTGCAGGCACTTTGATTTTTTTCTTTTTGCTTAAGTAATATATTTCGTAAAATTGTATTCATAAGAGAAGTTTCACTAGGGAGACGTGTTGCTTTTACTCGCGTAAATCTTCTCTCTGATTCTTAATGCTGTGACTGAAAGCCAAAATGGGTTCTGTCATGTATTCATACTAAAGTGCTGAATTCTTGAATTTGGCTGGTCTGACTGAAGTGCTGCTGAAAATCTCAGGTTTATATGAACGCGCTCATTCTTTCGTTCTGTCAGTGTTAGTAGTTCTATAGTAAACACGTGCACAGGGACTTCTACGGCGGATGCTCCACATAAACAACCTCTAATAATAGACAGATTAAAAATGTGCTGTCATTTAATGAAGTAAAACTTTGATATGGTCAGGGTTTCCGTGAGAACATTTATGGAAAGGGTCTCCAGTGTCAGCACTTTGTAACATGAGACAGTCTTCAGCAGGAGTTCATGCTCACACCAGTGCTTAACACCATCTAGCTGTTATCGGATCACTCGAGGCAAATGTTTCAGTTGGAAGCAAGAGTGCCGGGACATATGCAAATATTCCTAAACATGCAATTTGTAACACCCCAAAAATAGTTAGCTACTAGTAAGCTAATCCGTAATTGAACATTTGTCATATTCTCAGCGATTAATTTAACAGTAGCTAAATATGCAGTATGTCTGTATATACTAAATCAAGTACAGTTCTGTTCATTCAGTTAATACAAGTCCCTCTAGGTCAGTTTATCACGCTAACAGTCCAGAAATCTGGCCTGTGGAGGTGTCCGAGAGGCGTTTTCTTCAAGAATAAACTTGAAAATATATACATACCATCAGTGTAAACAAAAGTGCTTTGAGAATTAGAAGTGCATTAAAGAAAAAAGGTCCCCAAAATGCTAAAACTGCTTATAATAAGTGAGAACCATCAAGTGCCCTTTAGCATCAAATTCATTCCTTGTTTTGCCAAGTTCGCATTTCAACTCAAGTACAATAGATGAGATTGGCATGCACAAAGTCTTCACACAGCCCGAGCGCAATAATTATTCAGTCTTTGGTGTGTGTTTTTCTCAGGTGTCCTGTGATGTTATTGTGATGTCTTGTTTTTGCTCCCGTGTGAATTTTTAAAAAGTCTCAGTATACATTCAAATTTCTTCAAGTGTTAATGTGTGCATAGGGCCTGTGTGTGTGATGTGGACATGTGTATGTTTCAGTAGTCCTGGTCGAGGTTGTACTGTAGTGAGTTGCTGGCCCTCAGCTCCTCCCTCCTCCCTTTCTCCTTTAAAAAGAAAACCAGACAGAAGAGAAGAGCGTGAGACCGGAGAGCCAATCATAGCCTGAGATCCTGCGTTCCCATAATGCATTAGATACACTACTGCCTGGAGGTGCAAAGGAACTTCTTTAAACTAAAGGATTTTTTAAACCAAAATATTTTAGAAGTCTATCTTTCTGAGCTTGCACATAAAAAAAAAAGCAATTTGCCTCCATTTTTTGAGTTCTCCAGTTTACTCCTCGATAAGATGAGAAGCGTCTTCTTTATTTTTAATCTCAATCTATGAGGCTAATTTTGCTATAAGATTAAAAAAAAAAGCCCTTACAGCTACCAGTTTAGCATCATGCAGTAAAACCAGTCATAGCTCCACCTTTCTTCTTTAGTACAGATTTTGGTGTTAGGCATGGCCTAATGTTTTTTTTTTTTTATGTTGGGAAAAAGAAAAGAGATATATGCTTATTATTCTATATTATGAAACTGTTTAAGTGTCACCGAGTCTTCTGAGGCAAATGTATGATGATACAGACAGGCGCTAATCTGATGGCTATAAATATGCATTATTTGTTAGCTACATTAGTCTCTTAGTGCAAGTGCAAAACTAAAGAAAGAAACTTCAGATGCCAAAAGTTTTGGCTGCGTACAAGTCAGTTTTGGTTCAAACAAAAAAAGTCTAAACATGCAAATCTCTCCCTTTTAACAGTCAAAGACTAAAACCATCAACCTGCCATCAACCTGCATTCTCCCTGTACTAAAAGAAAACAGTCCTGCTGCACGTCTGCTTGTGTGATGATGTGATTTATAATGTCTGGTCGTGCATTATGTATATTTTGTGAGACTGTATTTGTATTCCTGTAATATAAAGAGAATGCCAATCTCATCTATTGAAATGATTATAATATATTTTTGCTTTTATGTTTACATCTTCGCTTACAGCTGGAAGTATGTGGTCTTCAGGAACGTGCGAGTGTGCGTGTGTGAGAGAGTGTGGGAGATGTCTGACCTGCTGGTACTGTCTGATGGCTTCTTTCTCCTGTTGGATGCGTCGCAGTTCCAGTGTGTCAGGTCTGTAGCCTCCAGGCACTGTGTAACTCTCGGGTCTGTCCGCACTGCACATCTCACAGCCGGGACGCGTCGGCTTGTTAATGTACGTACAGGACGGACACGCCCAACCCAGCTATACACACACCCACACAAACACAAACTTATGTATTAAGCGAATAATCCTATGACAATTAATGCTATTACACGTACAATTTAATATCACACTATTAAATGTTATATATCCTAATACGTTATCGTTTCTATAGTAACAGCTCATTCACAGGGACTTGGACAGAAGATGCTCGACATAATCTTAGAATAATAAGTGGACAAAAAAATTGTGTTGTTTAACAAAAGATGTCTAATTGTTGACATGGTGAAGTTTTCTGTAAGCGGACATTCATGGAAGGAGTCTCCAGTGTCGGCGCTTTGTAACAGTCAGAGGTAAAGCTGAAACTGTAAGGTTTCCGATATGGGAAAGTCTTCAGGACTTGCAATTTAGAGAGAGAAAAAAAAAAAAAAATAGAGGCTGGTAAGGGAACGACTGTTTATAGCCACTATAATGAACAGGAATTAACTTGTTTCATGGATGTTCCTCAACATTAGATGTAACTAAAAGCAGATAAATGTATGATTTTTGATTATTTTATGAAAAACAGCACATTGTGCAGTGTTTATTCCTTTTATGACACTGCAGAGGCTGTGCAGGGGTTTCAATATTTTGTTGGGATAACATTTACATGCATGCAAATAACCCTATTATTATTATTATTATTATTATTATTATTATTATTATTATTAATCAGATTGTTCAAGTGGTAAGGTAAACAGCATAGTAAAGCCTTTACTTGATTTCAGGAAAATCAATAAGCATACCTTGATTTTAGCAATGAATATATACACTGCCCTCCAAAAGTTTGGAAACGCCTGAACAAAATAGGGTTTTTGGGCAATATCAGCATAAATCCTCTTTAGTTAGTGACCATTTTGCATTGATAATAAGGGACAACACTAGGCATCCGAGCAGTCAGTTTATTCAAACATTGACTTGAGATATTACTCCAAGCCTCCTGGAGGATTGCCCAAAGATGA
>CM040978.1:2852718-2871172 GCA_022985145.1 Pangasius djambal
AGCGGCCCATTCTTTCACAAATGTTTGTAAAAACAGTCTGCATGCCTAAGTGCTTGATTTTATACACCTGTGGCCAGGCCAAGTGATTAGGACACCTGATTCTGATCATTTGGATGGGTGACCGAATACTTTTGGTAATATAGTGTATATATATATATATATATATATATATATATATATATATATATATATATATAAACAGAAGGTTTTAGAATTTTGAAATCCAATGTAAATGTAACTAAATTTTGATATTGTTAACTGCTTTGTACAAAAGGTCAGATTTTCCCTCATGCCTAAGTCTCTCATTAAAGCAGAAAGGGGATGTACCAAATACTAAGAAAGTCTGAAATTCATGTAAAAATTTTATTTAATGTAAATATTCTACTTTTCACTCGAGTTGTTGTATTAAATTGAATTATATTAAATTAGAAAAGAATGTAAAATAGAAGCATTATACACATGCACACACACACACACACACACACACACACACACACACATACACACACACACACATACACAATTTCTCAGTTCATTCATTAATCTTCATTAACCATTTTATGCTGGTCAGGGTCACAGTGGATCCAGAGTCTATCCAGGGAATGCATACACATTCACACACTCTCTTGTAATGGCATATTTTTGTTAAGTTGGAGGAAACCCAAGCAGACATGGGAGGTAACATGCACAAAAACACCACACAGACAGTAACCCACACTCAGCCTCAAACCGGGGACCAAGGACCTGTGAGGTGGCATCATATTAAATAATATTATAATATTTAAATTAGCAGGTATCACTGTAAGGAACCTGAATATAATAATATGAATATAATAATACAGCACATGTAAAGTAAAATTGACCCAGCATTCAATACAAAACCTAAAATGATGCTGGGTTAAATGAGTAAAAATCGACTCAATATCATGGGTTAAATAAACATGGCATCTGGCTAGATTAGAATAGCCCAATCCAGTTCAATCTTTTGGCCACAAGGTGTCAATAATTTTTTTTAAATTTTATTTTATTTTTTTATTTATTTTTTTTTCACAAATGAATCTAGTCAGGTTGAAATGGTCAGCTTTTAGGAATTCTTAAGCTGTGTTTTCTCTCCTCTAAAAGACGAGAATGCACAAAAAACCAAGCAAATAATCATTTAGTCTCAGTTTTAGACATTTGAGTGAGTTGTAAATTGAATAACAAAAATTCATCAAAAATTATATTTTGATGTCACTAAGCATTTAGCTTCCATCCTCTGAAGCAGGAGAAATCTGGAGAAGTAAAAGAACAAAAACATTTTTAACACTATAAGGTATAGTATGCACTAAGAAACAATTTGGTCATTTAACTACATATCAGAAGCCTGTATGTCCAAACTGTTAAACATATATGAAATGAATAGGATGGTACACAAATTCACTTTAATGTTTCCCGCTCCACATTTTGAATATACTGGTTAATTGATTCATGTGTTTTCGAATAAGAAAACAATAAATTAATAAACAGTAAACTACAGGAATATGGTTCATCCAAGAGTCACTAAAAATTGAAAAGGAAATCAAGACTACATACGCCCTCATAGTGAAGGGTCAAATTAATATGAATTTATGAACAGGGAAAAGGATTTCTCAGGTAAAACCTTCTTAGTACAAAAAGGGGCCTAAATAACAGATGATCATCACCAATTTCTATAAAGGAACAAATAATCTCAGGTGACAATAAAAAAACACAATAGATTTCAATATGTAATCATTTTGTCCAAAAAATTAAACCAACCCTTCCCACTGGGAAGGGTTATAAGGCCATCTCCAAGCAATTTGTAACGTGATAAATAAAAAGATAGAATTGAAGGAGGGTGTTCTTTCTTTTACCAATGACTATATCTAATGGTAGAAAATAGCTACTGTTTGTTTGCAACTTTAATATATTGCAAATTAAAATAATTGAATTTGCATACAATATATACACCTTATATGCACACAATATTCAAATCACCATATAGGTAATGGATGAACTATTTTTAGTGGGACACTTAGGATATAATAATCTGTAATATTAAATGTCTAATACTAAGGTCTAATATTAAAAATGTCTTACATGACACTAGAACAGTCTAAACTGCTTTTATGACCCTGAAAAATTGAGCTCAGTTTGGGAACATTTATTGAAGAACCTTCATGTGTAAATGCTGCTGCGATGTGAAACGCTGATGTGTTAAATTTCTCCACAGATTGTCGGCCTGTCATTGTGAATTCAGGAACCACCTTTCTAGAATGTTTTTATGCAAAATCATTTGATCTTAATTTTCTTGGACTGTGCATGTAGCTTGAAACTGATGAGAAAATGTTCTTGTACATAAACAAACTGAAATAAACACGTATGAAATGGTGTACTTTTTCTAATAGAGAACTTTAAATCAGTGACAGTGTGGCATGAGTGACTGACTAAATGATTTTAATTAATGTATAAATTGAAAATACAGTGAACATTAAAAAGGACACATGACAGAGGAATGGTAATGTTAAGAATGTAATGTAAAGCATTTGAGAGTAAAATCTTTACCGAATAATTTCCCAAAAACTAGAATGTATTAATGCATAATTAAATTAAATAAGCAACTTGCAGGAGAAAACAAAGCAATTTTACATCATAGGACTTCATAAGGCATCTACTAGAGAATTCAAACCAGAGTGTGAAATCTGTACCCCAATGAATTACATTTTTTAAGTATATAATTTACTCTTTCCGTTTGCATAGCTGTGCTACTGAATCTGGCCAAACATTTCTTTTCAGTGCTGCTGTACTGAAGTGATGTCATCCCCCTCCACCACTTTGATCAAAATTGTCCCCAGCTTTGGGCCAACCGGCCATGAACAAATTGGAAGTCCGGACAGTCCCGTCAAATCTGATGCTGCAGAGAAAGAAAGAGATCACATAAATACCGGTCAGGAAACCAGGTTCAGATATGCAACACCATCCATTAGCCACCTGATTCCACACTAACCCCCCCACCAACTGCCACTCAATTATAAAAAATCTGCATCTCTACTGCTCAGAGTGTGGAAGAATTCAGTGCTAAATAGCAGCAAATATGGAGGGAAAAACTATCTAAAAAATGTAATGATAAATTTGGATGCAAAATTAGTTATATTTCTCCTGATATTGATGCTACAAACTAGTTAAGTTTTTGAATCAATGGCTGCTGCAACAAATCACTAAGTACTTTGAATGTTCATAGCCAAATATATCTAACTGTATAAGTAAGATTATATGATGGAAAGTTCTCTAGCTAGCTACAAAACTAAGATTCTGGGAGGTGGGGCTTTGTGTACAAAGAGTAAACCCAACCATTTCAGTGTTTTTGTAATGCAACTTGTGTTTGGTTTGTTTTTTAAGTTTTATAACAAACTGTTGTAATCAGTCTTACCTTCATGTCCAGCTTCAGTTCTGAGTATACAGTATCAGTACCCACACTGTTTTTTTCTAATTGAAGTGAGAAATCTTGAATTAATATCCAGGGAAAAAAATCAGTCCATCTAAACATGTTATATCATGATTATATCTGTACCTTTTTTTCTCATAGATTTTTTCTTTGGTTTTATTTCAAGTTCATCATAAGTCACATCACCACCACTGGGTTCAGCATCAACATCTGCAGCAGCAGAGAACAAAACCATCACACTGATCACCAGCCTTATAATACATTAGTCATTACAGCATCACTTCTACTACAGTGTGGCTGAATTCTCCATTCTCGTTTCTACAGTAAGAATAATTCCTTTATCATTCAGCATGTGGCATCTTTTCAGGACAGAGATTGTCAGTGTAATAGATGACTGAATATATTGGAGACTGTCCCACTTGTAGTTTACATGAAATGTTGTAGTATTAAAAATACTCTACCTTTGTTCCTCTTTGCCTTCTTTTTCTTTGTGACCTGTGCGTAAGTGGCTTCACTCTCAGCTGCAGTTTCACCTGAACACAGTGCAGTGTGTTAATCACTACAAGACACTTCTGTACCTTACTGTATAGAGTTAATCTATAGTTAAGTCTCCTAATGCAAGAAGAAATGCTTAATATAAAGCTACCTGTTCCACTCGCATATGCCTGATCCACAGTGGCATAAATATTAGCACTTCCTACTGAAAACAGAACAAAGATTCTCAGAAAAATACAAAAAAAAAACTTCTAAAAAGTCAAAGTCAAAGTCAACTTTATTGTCACAGAGGATTGAAATTTGGTTTCCCTCAGACCCATGGTGTGAGAAACCAACATAAGACAAGTAATTAAAGGAAGAAAAAATAAAATACAATAAAAATATATACTAAAATAAAATAAAATACAATACAATATGTACACTATAAACCTACATGGCACATGTGAGGGTGTAGATATTTACATTTTAGTGCAAACGCAAGAGAGAGCAGCAGTTGTGGAAGTGGACCTGGTTACATTGTAACTGTGGTTACATTGTAAAAAGATGTTTTATGATGTAGAAACAAAACAGTCATTGACAAAGTGTCTGACCAGCCTGAAGTGGTGTGTGTCCTGACTGAGAGTCTTCAGCTCCTGACCGGCTCTGATTCTGCTCTGATGTCTGATTGGTTTTCTGCTGCTTTCCTGTAGAGGGAGACAGATTCTACATCTGAACAGAGTGTAAATAGTTACAGATACTCTTTATCTCACACAGAACTGATTACAGCATAATAACCAGAATAACTCCAAAAAACTACTAAACAATGCGGAGTAGTTACAAATTTCCAATATGGATATAATGCTAATAACAATGTTGTTAGACAACTATAACTATATCAAACTATATTAGCTATACATAATACTGGCAAGTCATGTTTTATTTATTATATAATCTACATTTTATTTACATTGTTTAATACTGTACACTGTAATCAGGACTCTGACCATAGTAATTTCAGTGTGTCCAACATTCTGAACAAGCCCTTTTTCTCAAGTTAATATTTCTATATAAATCAATATTTGCTTTACACTCTATGGTCTATACTCTAGGTATTACATTTTATATAACTTATCTAAACCAATTATCAGACCTTTCTTTATTTTGCATAACCACAGCAGGATCATAAATATTAATAAAACGCTGAACAAAAAGGCCAAACTCAGTCCCACAGCCACTCCTACTGTTCCAATACTGAACCTAGAACCTGAGAATGAGGAAAGAATGAGAGCAGGTTTTTACGCTTTTAAACACTGTGCATCTAAACTGTGTTATTAAAAATAGAATCAAATAAAAATAAATTCTCACAAGATTTTTCACCTCTGACTGAGAGCCAGCTTTTCAGTGACTCTCCTCTCTCTGGGTGTTTGCAGTGGTAGAAACCTTCATCTGACTTTGAGACGGTTCGGATGATCATCTCTCCTGTAGTCTGTGTCTCGTGAACTGATCCATCTTTATAGAAATCAGCTCGGAGGTTTGAGGAATTTGTGCTGCGATATAAACAGCGCTGAGTCAGAAGATGTCCCTCAGTCACAGGATGGACAGGACTCTCCAGGATCACATCACCATCTAGAACAGAGAATTTACACTACTGTTTGATTTAACTGTGAAATTCATTAGTGTGTTTGTTTTGTGGTATTGAATTGGATGAAAACTCTAGATAAGGAGTGTAAATCTAGAGTTTTGTAAAACCACATTACAGCCTCATTCAGTGTTTTACCTTCTCTACTGTAGCTGATTCAGCTCATGAGAGAAACTCGACTGTGGGTAACATTAAAATTACAAAATGTGGTAATGTAGAACAGTTTGCCCAATAGTGGGCAGGGTAGGAAGAGTTTACTGATTAATTAGGAATTTGCCACCGGTGTGTCAGCGCATATGGAGTTATAAAAAAGAAAATGTTATAAATAGTTAGTTTAAAGTGCCATCAAGAAAGGAATTCTGTGTGTGATGCCACTGGTGTGAACTTTGATGTGTTTTATTTCCCTTAGCTAGGTGTTTTTTTGTTTATTGAGTGATGTATGTGCACCTGTGTTTTCTTCCTTCGCGGATCAGATTATTGTGTTTTATTTCAGGGAACTCACGGACACCACTGAATGCATGGCTTTGTTAGGAACGCTGCTGATAGTACTCTGTTTTAAATTGTTTTAAATGAAGATTATGCAGATTATGATTTTGGCCTGTTTTCATGTTATTATTGTTATTTAAATATTTCATGTGTGGTGGGGAGTTTGGGTGTGCTTAAAGACCTATTGAAAAGTATATTCTTTTTTTTTTTTGCTCATCTTGTTTACCATCATTTTGTTATAGATGTGAACTTTGATCCTTAGGTTTGATAACCGGGAGACTGGAACAAGGACATGAGGTTTTATTTGCAATTGCTCTGTATGTAAATTGTTTTGTGGTGTTGTATTTCTATTTTTCATTATGTTTAAATGTTTTCAGAAGGATGGTTTTCTCCTTTAGTTGGTGCTAATGCTGGACACTATTTCCCAGTTTATTATTAGTGCTTTCATTTTTTTTTTGCTGGGCTTTGTTAATTGATATCTCCATGTAAACAGGGGAAGAGCTTTGCTAAATTCTGTGCTGATGTGTACTGTTTGGAACTTCCTGTTTAAAGATTGTGAAGCTGAGGAGTTTGGAAGCCATCAACTGTTATTTTAAATTGTTCTTTTTATTATAGGACTCTGTCTTGGGGATCTGGTCGATGGTGCATGCTTGGGGGTCTGAGGTTGGGCTAGATCTGCTGCTATCCCTGCTATAGTGGTGTGGGTTTGAGGGAGTTTCTGCACATGGTGCAACTTAAGCTTAAGATCTACTGGCAACTTAAGATCCACTGGTGATTTGATGCGCAGGGCCAATCTAGCCATGGGGGTCACAGTACAGTGACTTCTGTGCCGGTCCCAAGCCCAATTAAATAGAGAGGGTTGCATCAGGAAGGGCATCCGGCGTAAAACAATGCCAAATTTAATCATGCGAATCGTCAGTACTCTGAATTTCATACCGGATCGGTCAAGGCTCGGGTTAATTATGGTGTGGATAGTAAGAGAAATGTGGTAGGTGTGGTCCTGAAGGAGGAGTTTGGGAGGAATGTTCTGGAGGTGAAGAGAGACAGGGTGATGAGTCTGAAGTTAGAGATTGAAGGGGTGATATTGAATGTTGTTAGTGGTTATACCCCACAGGTAGATTGTGAGCTAGAGGAGAAAGAGAGATTCTGGAGTGAATTAGATGAGGTGATAGAGAGTATTCCCACGGGTGAGAGAGTGGTGATAGGAGCAGATTTTAATGGACATGTTGGTGAGGGGAACACAGGTGATGAGGAGGTGATGGGCAAGTTTGGAGTTAAGGAAAGGAACCTTGAAGGACAGATGGTAGTTGACTTTGCTAAGAGGATGGACATGGCTGTGGTTAATACGTATTTTCAGAAGAGGGAGGGGCATAGAGTGACTTACAAGAGTGGAGGTAGGAGCACACAGGTAGACTACATCCTATGTAGAAGAGGCAAACTGAAAGAGATTAGTGACTGTAAAGTGGTAGTGGGAGAGAGTGTAGCCAGACAGCATAGGATGGTGGTGTGTAGGATGACTTTGATGGTCTGTAAGAAGAAGAGGTCAAAGATTGAGATAGAGAAGAAAACCAAGTGGTGGGAGCTGAAAAAGGAGGAATGTTGTGAGGACTTTAGACAGAAATTGAGGCAGGCTCTGGGTCATCAGGTAGTGCTGCCAGATGACTGGGAAACTACAGCAGAAGTGATCAGGGTGACAGGAAGAACGGTGCTGGGTGTGTCATCTGGAAGGAGGAAAGAAGATAAGGAGACTTGGTGGTGGAATGAGGAAGTTCAGGATGGTATCCAGAGGAAGAGGTTAGCCAAGAAGAAGTGGGACATGGACAGGACTGAAGAGAATAGACAGGAATACAAGGAGTTACAGCGCAGAGTGAAGAGGGAGGTGTCTAAGGCCAAGCAGGAGGCATATGACGAGTTGTACACTAGGTTAGACACTAGAGAAGGAGAGAAGGACTTATACAGGTTAGCTAGGCAGAGGGATCGAGATGGGAAGGATGTGCAGCAAGTTAGAGTTATTAAGGATAGAGATGGAAGGGTGCTCACAAGTTCAGAGAGTGTACAGAGGAGATGGAAGGAGTACTTTGAAGAGCTGATGAATGAGGAAAATGAGAGGGAAAAAGAATAGATGGGTTGATCTCTCTGGAACAGAAAGTAGATAAGATTAGAAAGGATGAAGTCAGGAAGGCTTTGAAGAGGATGAAAAGTGGAAAGGCAGTTGGTCCTGACGACATCCCGGTGGAGGTCTAGGAGAGGCAGCAGTGGAATTTTTAACTAGTTTGTTTAACAGGGTTTTAGAGAGTGAGAAGATGCCTGAGGAATGGAGAAGTAGTGTATTAGTGCCGATCTTTAAGAATAAGGGTAACTTGCAGGTTGCAGCAACTATAGGGGGATAAAGTTGATGAGCCATACAATGAAGCTTTGGGAAAGAGTAGTGGAAGCTAGGTTAAGGAAGGTAGTGGAAATCTATGAGCAGCAGTATGGCTTCATGCCCAGAAAGAGCACAACAGATGCAATTTTTGCTCTGAGAATTTTGATGGAGAAGTATAAGGATGGTCAGAGGGAGTTGCACTGTGTCTTCGTAGACTTGGAGAAAGTGTATGACAGGGTGCCAAGAGAAGAGCTGTGGCACTGTATGAGAATGTAAGGAGTAGCAGAGAAGTATGTCAGAATGGTGCAGGACATGTATGAGAGGAGCGGGACAGTGGTGAGGTGTGCTGTAGGTCAGATGGAGGAGTTCAAAGTGGAGGTGGGACTGCATCAGGGATCAGCTCTAAGCCCCTTCCTGTTTGCTATGGTGATGGACCAGTTGTCAGAGGAGGTCAGACAGGAGTCTCCTTGCACAATGATGTTTGCGGATGACATTGTTATCTGTAGTGAGAGCAGGGAGAAGGTGGAGGAAAACCTGGAGAGGTGGAGGTTTGCGCTGGAGAGAAGAGGAATGAAAGTCAGTCGTAGTAAGACTGAGTACATGTGTGTGAATGAAAGGTATGGTTTAGAGACAGTGGCACTGAGGAACAGACAGGAGTCAGAGCTAGAGGTAGCAGAGCTAAAGATGTTGAGGTTCTCTTTGGGAGTGACAAGGTTGGACAGGATTAGGAACGAGTACATCAGAGGGACAGCTCATGTTGGACGTTTGGGGGACAAAGTTAGGGAGGCCAGATTAAGATGGTTTGGACATGTTCAGAGGAGGGAGAGTGAGTATATTGGTAGGAGAATATTGGACATGGAGCTGCCAGGCAGGAGGTGAAGAGGAAGGCCAAAGAGGAGGTATATGGAGGTAATAAATGAGGATATGAAGCTAGTGGGTGCAAGTGTTGAGGATGCAGAAGATAGGGATAGGTGTAGAGTGATGATTCGCTGTGGCGACCCCTGAAGGGAAAAGCCGAAAGAAGAAGAAGGGAGCTATTATTTGGGGATTTGGTGTTTGCTCTGTCTCTTCTTTTTCACTTTTTCACTTCTTTTTCTGGCCCATGCTGGTGGGGTGGGGAGAGTGAGGTGGCGTGTATCCCATTCCTGGGACCAGCTGAGGAGAACTGCAACTGGCCCTGTAGGGGGAGTCTTTCTGCGGATTAATAATTACTTTTATTATTGTTGCAAGTGCTACGCTAATAAGGTTTGGTAATTTGCCTTTTTCACAACTCATGCCTCTGTGGTGATTCTGTAAATGGGTAGCTGTAAATGTAGAGGCCGTTCACCTCCGCAAACTGAAGATGGTGTAGTCAGTTTACATTTTGTGGCTGCCTCAAGGTTACCACAAAAACATTCAGAACTTTCAAAACATTACTGAGATAAACCAGTTAAGTGTCTCTTGTTGATCAGTTCTCCCAGTTGCAAACTCAGAGTTCTGAATATTCTGTAATAAATAATTTCCCCTTTCCTTTAACAATAAAAACACTACATTAAGACTCACCATGCACTGTGATGTTGACAGGATTACTTTTTTCTCCAGATTCAGACTCACACCAGTAAACTCCAGTGTGTGATGTGAAGAGGAAGCTGATTTTACATGTTGATCCTGTAACTGATCCCCACCATGAACAATCTGACCCTCTTTTATTGTGTGTGTATCGTCTCACTGTCCATCCAGTAGAGTTACTCTGGTCCTCACAGCTCAGTGTGAGAGAGTCATTAGTAAAGTGTTGAGTTCTGCTGGGGTTGATGATCAGAGAGACTGGAGGAGTTTCGCCTTAAACACAGAACATTATAATCCATAAGTGTTATTATTATTGTGGTTTCATGGCATAACTTGCTCTGAACATATTTACACCTCACCTAATTAAACAGTGCTATTTGAATGAGAATAATCTTCTACCAGTGCTTAGGGCTATTCAACTGCCTTAAACATTCCTCACTGAGGAGGGTGAATATTAAAATCTTGATCCCACTTTATATTAGGTGTCTTTAAAAACTATGTACTTACATAACAAATTAAGCACTTGATACACTGTACTTACTCTGTCCCTAAATCTTCTTACATTGTACTTAATTTTAAAGTACTTGCATGATCAATCTGTAGTTACAGTATTGTACTTACGTTTAGAAGTACAATCTTGTAAGTACACACCATAATTCCAATTTTGTAGCTACAATTGTAACTACTCTGCAGTTTATGTAAAATATTTTTTCATAATTTTATGTTTTTACATGTTTAACAACACATAATACATTATAACGTTCACAATGTATTTAAATGTATTTAAATATGAGTATGAGAGTACTTATTATTCAAAACTTTTAATAGTCAAGCTACGGTTTGTTACAGGAACACCAGGCTCTGTCACCAACAGTCAGTGCCCTCTCTCCCCAGAGTTCTAATCAGCACCACCTGTCTCCAATCACCACACTATTCAGGACTCTATATAAGCACACACCTCACATGCACTCTTTGTCTGGCCTCAACAAGGAATAGACCTCTTCTCTGTGAGTACCTGTGTTCATCTGAAGCTCCTCTACATCTCCCTACGTTTTCTCCAGCATTTCTTTTCCAAGACACGTGAGGTGTGTGCTCCTTTTCCTCAGTCATTTACATAATGTCTCTATCTGTTACCCACCAGCCTGCAGTACCTATCTTTGTGTTAGCCCTGTCTTTGCATACCCATTGTTTGTCAAATCCTTTAATAAATTTGTGTTGGGTTCTCACCTTTGTCTCCGAGTCTGGTATATCCTGACAGAAGGCCAGACCTTGACAACATCATGAAACCAATCATGTTAGATCCAGTTGCAGTGCTGGTGGATAATCTCTGCCAAGTTCTCGCTGCTTCCGAATCCACACCAGTCACATCAATCACACTCCATAATGGGAACTCCCCTCAGTCAGACAGCCATCAGACACCAGGTCGGGCCAATACAATTACAAGTGGGCTGTTTGCACTCAGAGTCCATTGAACTCCTGGTTCTGGAAAAAGCCACCTCTGATCTCCTGCTGGGACGGCCTTGGTTAGTAAGATACAATCCTATAATTTCATGATCCACAGGCGAAGTCCTATGGTGGGGTGATCAATGCTTCCCTGAATGTTTCCCTCTCCATCCTCAGCCCCTCCCGGTCTGTACCACATCCATAGAAAGCCCTACAGAGCAACAGTCGGTGGATGTTCCTGCCTGTTATAACCAGTACAAGGATGACTTCTGCCCAAAGCAAGCCTCCCAGCTACCACCCCATAGGCCATGGGACTATGCCATAGACCTCATACCGGATGAGCCAGTGCCTAAAGGTAAAATTTACCCTTTGTCAATTCCGGAACAAAAGGCCCTGGAGGAATACATCCAGGAGGCGCTACAACAAGGCTATATCATCCCATCTACTTCCCCTGCTTCTTCTAGCTTCTTTTTTGTGGCTAAAAAAGATGAATGTCTCCGGCCTTGCATAGATTACCAGACACTCAACAAGATCACTGTTAAATACCTTTACCCACTTCCTCTTGTCCCAGCAGCATTGGAAAAACTCTGGGGTGCCCGGATATTCACCAAGTTGGATCTTTGCAGTGCATACAACCTCATCCGGATACGAGAGAGGGATGAGTGGAAGACTGCGTTCATTACCCCCATTGGCCATTACAAGTACCGAGTTATGCCCTATGGTCTTGTCAATGCCCCCTCTGTGTTTCAGGGATTCATAAATGAGGTATTCCTGGAGTACATCAACCGCTTTGTCCTTGTGTATATCGATGACATTCTATTCTACTCCCGGGATATGTCTGAACATCTCCAGCAAGTGTTGAAGGTCCTCCAGAGACTCCAGGACCATCAGCTCTACCTTAAGGCAGAGAAGTGCACATTCCACCAACCCACGACTACCTTCCTTGGTTATCGGATTAGTACCAGAGGCATCCGGATGGATGAGGGGAAGGTCCAAGCCATCAAGACTTGGCCAATACCCACAACTGTTAAAGAGCTTCAGAGGTTCTTAGGCTTCTTTAATTTCTACCATCAGTTTATCAAAAATTACAGTTCTATCACCTCTCCACTTACCTACCTCCTAAGCAAAAGCCCAAATCCCTGTCCTGGACCCAAGAAGCCACCAAAGCCTTTGAAGTCCTGAAAGAGGCCTTTATGACAGCACCCCTCCTGCGCCACCCAGACCCCAGTAACCCCTTCATGGTAGAGGTTGATGCGTCGACCTCTGAAGTGAGTGCCATTTTGTCTCAGCAGCAGGGGAATCCCTCACATCTCCACCCATGTGTCTATTTTTCCAAAAAACTCACCCCAGCGGAGCAGAACTACGACATCGGGAACCATGAATTGCTGGCCATCAGGTTGGCATTGGAAGAGTGGAGGCACATTGCTGGAGGGGGATCAGCATCCCTTCCTTGTCCTCACTGATCACCTAAACCTTGAGTATCTGCGTGAGGCCAAGAGGCTGAATCCTAGACTAGCCAGGAGGGCCCTCTTCTTTACCTGATTTAACTTTGCTAATTCTTATCGTCCAGGGACTAAGAATGTGAAAGCAGATGCCCTCTCTTGTCTTCATTCCCCAGAGGAACCTTCCCATGAACCAGAACCCATCTTGCCCCTAGAGGTATTAGTGAGTCCCATACACTGGTCCCGGGATGAGGAAATAGCAGAGGCAGCAGTCACGGAACCAGCTCCACCAGGGTGTCCCGAAAACCACCGGTATGTCCCCAGTTCCTTACAAAATAAACTAATCAAATCCATGCACGACTCCCTAGGCACTGGCCACCCTGGGACCGAGATGACCCTCATGCAGCTTCAAGATCATTTTGACATCTGCCGTCAGGTAAACTCCTTCCCCTTCTGGTTCTGCATCGTCCATGGTCACACTTAGGAGTAGACTTTATAACTGAATTACCTCCTTCCAATGGTTATGCCTGTATCCTGGTAGTTGTTGACCGATTCTCCAAAGCCTGTCGACCTTTTCCCTTAAAAGGCCTCCCTTCCACCTTGGAGACAGCAGAGCTCTTGTTTAACCATGTTTTCAGGAACTTCAGCCTACCTGAAGATATTGTTTCTGACCAAGGCCCCCAGTTTATCTCCAGGGTGTGGAGGGCCTTTTTCAATCTCTTAGGTGTGACCGTGAGCCTGTCCTCTGGCTACCATCCCCAGTGCAACGGGGAAAAAAAGAGAGAAAGGTCCAAGAAATCAGCCACTTCCTGTGAACATTCTGCCACAGCCACCAGACCTCCTGGAGTTGGTTCCTCGCTTGGGCCGAGTATGCACAGAACCCCCTCCGTCAACCTGCCATGGGCCTAACCCCATTTCAATGCGTAATCGGGTTCCAACCCCTTCTTTTCCCATGGACTGGGGAACCATCAGAGGTACCAGCGGTTGACCATTGGTTCCAGGAGAGCAAGAGGGTCTGGGAAGCAGCTCATCACCACCTGCAATGGGAAGTGCGCCATCAGAAAGTCCACGATGATGCTCAGAGGAGTGAAACGCCCAACTTCCAACCTGGGCAGAAGGTGTGGCTCTCCATGAGTAGAGGTAATGTGCTAAATGAGATGAACCAATTTACATATTCAGTCATTCTTTTACTAAATTTTTTCAAGTTAAGAAAAAATTAAGCTATCAGAATGTGGCTTTGGTCCAATCACCAACCATGTGTTCAACAGAGCTTGACTATTAAATGTTTTGAATAATAAGTACCCTCATACTCATATTTAAACACATTGTGGAACGAGTTGCTATAATGTGTTATGTGTTACATGTTATAACATAAAATTATGAAAAAAAAAAAATTACATAAACTGCAGAGTAGTTACAACTGTAGTTGTGTACTTATAAGATTGTACTTCTAAACGTAAGTACAATGCTGTAACTACAGATTGATCGTGCAGGTACTTTAAAATTAAGTACAATGTAAGAAGATTTAGGGACAGAGTAAGTACAGTGTATCAAGTGCTTAATTTGTTATGTAAGTACATCGTTTTTAAAGACACCTAATATAAAGTGGGTCAAGATTTTCAGATGAAACATTAGCACAGCTGTGATTCTCTATACTTAAAATCAGTGCTGTTAAATGTTTACTTTTTTTTACGCATCTATATTCAACTGTTATTTTTCCTCACCAGTGATCAGTAGCGGCTGTGTAAAGCTGTAATGTGTGTAAAAATGTTCTTCTCTCTCTGCACTGCACACATAAAATCCTGTGTGATGATGAGAAGCAGGACTGAGAGTGTAGGATCCTCCAGATCCTCTGCTGCTGTCTGAGAGAAGCACTACATTATATCTGATATGACCATTATTGTCTCTGTAGAGAACCTCTCTGTACCAGCTGAATGTCCAGTCTGTAGAGGAGTCTGTAACCTCACAGCTTAGAGTCACTGAGTCTCCTTCAGACAACCAGCTCTGTGGAGATACACTCAGTACTGCCCCTGGTCTCTCTGTTACACAGGAAATACAAAGTTATACATAAAACTGTACATTTACTTTATACACAACAATCTTTCCATGTCTAAATGATCATCTAACAAGTGCGGAATAGAAACAAACACTAAATATGGATATAAAACTAATTACACTAAGTCATTAGAAGAGGCATTAGAATTGTGTTCATTCTTCTTGTCATCATCACTGGGTGGTTTATTGTTGCTAAATAAATGGGATCATCTGTATCCACTAGTCTGTATTTCAAATATGAGAATGTTTTATATTGACACCATATATTGACTTTTTAAAATTATATATTTCAAAATTCATTTTAGAATAGCAGGAGAAACATGAATAGTTATGTAATATATTTATTAACAGTCCTTCTGACTTCAAGGCTGTGGTGAAAGAAGTGAAAATCCTGATGTACCTCTCACTGTAATCCTGACTGAATCACTAAGTGCTGTGTAGTAGTTTTTGTCTCTCCATCATTGGTATGCACTATATTGTCTAGGTCAAATCTAAGTTACTGAATTCCAAAATAAAACTTTATAATTTCTTAAGTTTTCAAATGATCTTTTAATGAATGCCAGAGGCAAGACAAAATGAGATTTACTGCCTTCTGTCTGCACTGTTTGCTTTGTACTATTGATCACACTGACTCACCACAATTATACTGTATATGTAAAGCTATAAATTCCAGATGTTGCCACGGACTCACCTGATACAGTCAGTGTAACAGCATCACTGATCTCTGAGCTCTGAGAGTCACGTCTCTGTCCTCTGCAGGTGTAGTCACCACTGTCAGAGTCACTAACAGACCTGATACTGACCTCCTGCATTGTGCTGTCTGTATAGACTCTGTCTCCTCTCTCTGCGTAGAGTCTGTCATTATTTTTATACCAGCTGTATGTCCACTCAGTATCTCCTCCTTCCTGTATGTCACATCTGACAGTAACTCTCTCTCCAATGTACACATTTTCATCAGGTTTTATGGACACCACAGCTTTAGGACTCCCTACAAAAAAATCTATTGTTAATAAACTACACATAAAAAAGTTTGTTTGTAACTCAAATAGTAAAGTTTATAGCATGTGGCTGAGCTTTCTGCCCCGCAGTTATGGCACAACCTTCCAATTAGTGCTCGGGACACAGACACAGGCTCAGTGTTTAAGTCTAGACTGAAAACCTATTTGTTTAGTCATGACTTTTGTTAATAGTTTAGTTTTTTCTTAGGTAAAAGCGAGGATCTGGAGGTTTTCATATTCACTCAGGCTTGTTGATGGTGGAGTGGCTGGCCGTTTTATGTCCCAAGGCAGCCTCATGTCTGTGTTACCTTCTGGCTCTCCCTTTTAGTTGTGCTGTCATAGCTAGTCTGCTGGAGTCCCTGCTTGCACTTTGCACACAATGTACATCTCCTTAAAATATCACAGGACAATAGCATACCTAGTAATCTGTGTTTTCTCTCTCTTTCTCTCTCTCTTTCTCTCTCGCTACACGTTACTCTTGAAATACCAATGATACTGACTGCTTCTTCCCTCCAAACCTGCCTGATCCATCCTGATGCCCCACTTCTGCTTAGAGCCTCCTTCACCTGAAAATCACTTGCTGCTAGTGTGAATGGTACCACATGGCCACCCTAAAGATGGCTGTGGATGATGTTCTTTGTACGGCCTACAGAGTGCAAATGCTGAACAGTTGATAACTTCAATCTGATAGGACAGACTTAAAGTTTAAACTTTAATGATGCTCATACTCAAGTTGCTTTTAACACACATAGCACTACTTGACTCTATAGTATGCAGTTATAGAAGAGTAATGATTTATAATCATTTATATCTGTTGTCATCTAGATGAAGATGGGTTCCCTTTTGAGTCCTTTTTGGTTCCTCTTGAGTTTTCTTCCTCATGTTGTCTCAGAGTTTTTCCTCACCACTATCACCTCTGGCTTGCTCATTGGGAAAAATTTAGATTTAAAATTTCAATTTCAAATAAATTAAATTTATATCCAGATTTTTGGAAAGCTGCTTTGTGACAATGTCCATTGTTAAAAGCACTATTTAAATAAAATAGAATTGAAAAGAATTGAAAAGTTACTAAGTGTACAGAAATGAACAGAGTTTGAAACAACACTATGAATAATTTAATTAGATGTAAATATACAGTTTGAAATACTGCTTTGAGGTATAATTAAAGAACCACAGTGAAACTGTGCAGTTTAATTATTTCTATAGTGTAGTTTTGTTGGTCATTTTACAATAATATTTATTTTAAGTGATCTGCTTTTAAAAATAAAATATAGAAAAGCAGCAGCCACACAATGTGTGAGAATTCACCAAGAGTACAACGTGAAACTAAACATGAGAAACTGATATGAGAGAAAAGACTGAAAATAACTGGGTTAAAGTGACTTCCTTTCTTTACACCTATATAAACTCTACTGATTAAACAAATTGACGAACTCTGGATGGTAATGTACATACTTGACCTTTTCAGCTCCAGTTAAAATCAGACATGTACACATAAATAAACAAATAAATGTAAAATACAACTTTATATAATCACCTTGAGCATGTGGCAGTGGTACAAATGAAATCAGCACTGAAACAGAACAGAAACAGAGAACATGATGTAAACATGAAAAAAATATTGATCAGGAGACAGGTACAAAAGAATTTACAAAACATTACATGCACCATGGAACACTTTGAAAACCAGCAAGTGGAGAAACTGGGGCACCACAGAGACATTACCAAGAACAGGACACTTCTCAAAAACTGTTGAAAGGACAAGAAGAAAACTTATCAGGGAGGCTGCAAAGCAACCTACAGCAATATGAAAGGAACTGCAGGAATATTTGGCAAGTACTGGTCACTCCCTGCATGTGACAATGCTCATTTCTGTGTTTTTGTGAGACAGCCTTCTCTGCATAAGCCTGCATAAACTATCCCACACCATGTGGCAACTTTTTGGGCATAACTCTAAAAGATATTTTAGAAGACAGCTTATTAGCCAAAGAACACCATACCCACAGTGAAACATGGTGGTGGCAGCATCATACTATGCGGCTGCTTTTCTTCTGGTGAGACTGATAGAGGGAATCATGAATAGCTCCAAATACCAATCTATTTTGGCACCAAAACTGCAAGCCTCTGTTGGACAGTTGAAGATGAAGAAAATGTTCACCTTCCAGCATAACAACAATCCAAGTCAACAAAAAACATGGCTTCAGAAGATGATGATCAATGTTTCCGGGTGGCCCAGTCTGATCTAAATCCTATTAAGGCATTTTCTCAGTAAGTCTAGTTAATGCTAACATGGTTTTGTTAAAACCTTTCTGTGCTCAGGAAAGACCACCAGAGTCTCACCACAGCAGATAAAGACATTTCAGTTTGTCACAACCATGACTTCCACTGGTGAAAGTACAAACACCATCCAGTCATTTTCTTTTAGCAGATCAGATGATCATGAGAGGTTGTCACTGAGCAGCAGATGACAGCAGGACACAGAAGATCAGCTACAGATTCCAACAATACAGACTCGTTTACACTCATTAGATTATTTAAACCCTGTGTTTTAAACTTGCTCTACTT
>CM040978.1:2875949-2886801 GCA_022985145.1 Pangasius djambal
ATAAGCTCATCACTCAGGACATTCAGACTGCAGATGAACAACTTTATACCCCACCACTCACTCTAATGAAGACACAAAGAGAACATTTACTCACAGAGCATCACAGGGAGTGGACTGAGCTCCATCCTGTCTCTCTAATGACTGACTGACTGACAGAGCAGAGGAGTGTGTTAAAGCCTTACCACTTCCTGTGTTCTCTTTTAAGGGGGGGGGATTGTGGCATGGGGTGTATGCACGCTTCTATTTTAGTGGACAGAGACATTACAACTTCCTGTGTTCTTTCAGAGAGAGAGAGAGAGAAAAGATGCATATATATTGCCCCATATATTTTATTGTATATAGGCTTAGACATAGGCACCTCCTGTTCCTTCATTTTCCACATCAAAACTGTTTTTAGACTCACATTGAAAACAGGCTTGACTCTACAAGCATTAAAATGTACTTTGTTTGAAAGCATCACACCCTGAATTAAGATGCTGCAAATAGGTGAAATACCTACAAATGTTGATTACATATAAGCAATGATTTCTTTACACTATATCTGTTGAACTAGACTAGAACTAGGCCTTGGATCCAGAGTCTATCCCAGGAATGCACCTGAATGGGACACCAGTCTATCACACACATTCACACACTCATGGAGGAGACCCAAGCAGACACAAGGAGAGCATGCACAAAAACTCACACAGACAGTAACCCGAGCTCAGGATCAAACCAGGGACCCAGGAGCTGTGAGGTGGCATCATATTAAATGGGTTTCTGGGTATTACTGAAAGGGAACTGAATATAACAATACAACACATATAAAGTGAAACTGACCCAGCAATCTGAGTTTGAATAGTAAACCTAAGATGCTGTGTTAATAACCATTAATAACAATCAACTCAACATACTGGGTTAAATGAACAACTTTTTATAGGTTTGAGTAACTGCTCATACTTCAGCCTCCTGTTCCAGAAACATCCCTTTTAATATCTCTGACAAGAAAAAAAAAATCCAGAACCAATTCTCTCCTTTAGACAGAAGGTGTCAGCAAAGCGTTATTTTCAGGCAGAAATCTAGTCAAGTTGACATTTAAAATCTTAAACTGTCTTTTTTTTTTTCTCCCATTTGAGTTAGTTGTAGTTTGAATAACAAAACTCTCTCACATTATATTTTGATGTCACTTAGTGTCCAGCTCCCATCCTCTGAGCTGCTTCCAGTGGATGAAATCTGGAGAAGTAAAAGAACCCAGACATTTTAAAAACCTATAACATATAAAATGCGTTTTTTATAAATAAATAAAATTGTGGAGTCATTTGTGAAAGAAATTGTGTGTCTTTGAGCAGGAAAACAATAAACTAATGAACATTAAACTAATGGAATATGGTTCATCCAAGAGTCACTTAAGAAATGTAAAAAAAAAAATTAGAATCCAGCTCTTCTTTATTTTCCAGTGGTCTTGCTGACATCACACTCATCACCCTCTTTAATTTTGCCTGATACATAGAACCATAAAAACATTTTTAAATGATCAACAACTACACTTCCATATTTCCTACTTGAAGGGTCAAGTCCAGAGTCATATGAATTTATGAACAGGATTTTTCAGAAAACTGTGAAAGGTCTGTGAAAATCAAAGCATGTCCACCTTGAAAAAGCATATGAATTACTGGTAAAATAAAACTGCTGTGTGTTTGCAGCCTTTAATATTAAGCATTACTCAGTGGCAGAAGCTGCTCATGATGGATCACTGTGATACAATTACTTTGATCCCAGACCCTCACAGTTTTAAAATTAGAGTCAGAAAGGTGTTCAGTCTATACTGCAGAGAGAACGTCTCGGTCGCACTTCAACATCTCACAGAGAATCTGCAGCCTATATACCAATCATACTATAGGACCTGTAAATTTTAATGTATCATGTGTGAATTAGAATACAGGTTTATATATCTCTGATAATAAAACAATGAAAAATTGAGCTTGTTTTTTAGAACCTTCATGTATGAATGATGCGACGATGTGAAATGCTAATGTATTAAATTTCTCCGTGGGTTATCAGACTGTCATTTTGAAATCAGTGGCCTTCTTTACAGAACTTTTTTTTTTTTTTTAACACAATCTGATTTAATAAGATTGACAGTCCACGAAAGTTAAAGTTTCTGTGTCGAAGTTACTTGTACCTAACTTGAAACTGATGAGAAATGTGTATGAAATGGTGCACTTTCTCTAATGGATGTCTTTAAATAAGTGACAGTGTGACATGAGTGACTGGTTAAATGATTTTAATTAATGAACAAATTGAAAAAGCACAACCAACATTACAAATGGCAGAGGAATGATTATGTAAAAAATGTAATGCAAAAAAAAAAATAAAAATACAGAATCATTTCCTAATAACTAATTAGGAACTAATTTATAACTAATGCATAAATGTATAGTTAAATTAAATAAGCAATTTGCTGCAAAACACACTGCATTTTTGTTATCATTTCAATGTGTGCTACACAACATGGCATCACAATACTAAAGATAAGTCATTAAATATGGCCCTTGTAAAATTAAGAGGACATCGCAGTATACAGTGACATACCTATACATTGAGAATTTTAAGATATGTATATTATGATATAAACTTAAGATAAACAAGATATGAGTTTTAAATGTCAAATGTCATGTCACGACTTAGTAGTCAATGTGGAGTTTAATAGGAAGCCGATTTAGACTGAATAAGAATGGAGGTAATATGCTCTGACTTTACTGGTGCTATGGACAAGCTGAAACTTGATTAAAGATACAGCATGACAGACAGCCTTGAGAGAGCTTGCAATAATCCAGTCTAGGACTTCTGAAGGAATTCACTAGAGTGTTTAAAACACAGCGTTAAATCTGTAGCCCAAGAGAAGGTTCTGTATTTAATTTAGTCTTTTATTTTGCATAGCTGTGCTTCTGTATCTGGCTAAACATTTATCTGTCACATAACCTTGGCTCCATCAGCAAATGTAAACACTTGGCTCACTGCAGAGAGAGAGAGAGAGAGAGAGATCACATAAATACACGTCAGGAAACCAGGTTCAGGTGTACAACATCAGCCATTACCCCTCTGCCCTGCCCTCCACACTAAACCACTCCCACTTGCTCAGTTATTATACTGGAATTACAGTTCAGGCTCTCTTCTGATTACTGTGTGGTGACATGAAGCTTACTTACACACGGATATCTGCAGCAGATTCCTGCTGATCTTTAATTGAAATGTGCTTTTAGAACTGCTCCAAGTGGAACAATATGAGAAAGTGGTTCAATTCTAACTAAGGCAGTAGCATTTGATCTCTTTCACACTATTTTGTAGAGACATGCAAACAAAAATCCCTCAGCTGTAGGGCACAGAAACAAACCAGCATTTCAACAATTCTGAGAATTAAAGGTGCACTGGTCTATTTTTTTTAAATCTATTTACAGATAATGTAAATATCAGAGGAACACAATGAAGCATAATTGTTACAGCAAATGTTATCAGTACAAGTTCTCATATGTCTGAGAAAAAAGTGCCTAAAAAAAAAAAAAAAAAGCAGTTAATTGATTTCTTGTGTTTATACATCCGTCCTGTCAGTCCTGTTACACACATCCCAAAGGCCATTCAATCCATCTGCATCTGTACTGCTCAGAGTGTGGCAGAATTCAACACAAACTAAAAAAAATGTAAGGACAAATGAAATAAGATAATCCGGGATCTGTGGTAGAAAGATGGAAGAACGGGATAAAGTTGGATGCAGAATTAGTTCTATTTCTCCTCATATACAGACTCAAGTGCTGAGCAAAACGGGTAGTGTCCATAAGATTTATTAAAATGTTCTTAAGGCCAACACAGAAAAAACATCAAAAATAAGTCCAAGCCTGAAGACAAATAAATCCAAATGCAAAATCCAAAAATCGTTAACACAGAGGCAGGCACAGGTTCAGGAGATCAGGCAAATAAATCCAAATGGAAAACCCAAAAATCATTAACAGAGAGGCAGGCAGAAAATTCAGGAGACCAGGTAATCCAAACAGTAACAAAAAGCACAGAGTTTGCAATACAAAGGAAGACAAAGATTTAGCAAAGACATGGACTTGAGACAGGGTTTAAATACACAAGCTAATAGATCACATGACAGGGAGACAATGAGGTACAGGTGAGCAAGGTAATTACAAGTCAACAACATAGAGTAATTTGGCGACCTCTGGTGGTCAAAGCTGTTCATTAGTGACAGAAACAAATCTGTAAGTTATTTGGTGCCAGTACTTTGAATGTTCATAGCCAACTATTTCTTACTTCATGGTGTTTGGATTGTCTTTTAAGCTTTATAACATGCAGTTTATAGTCAGTCTTACCTTCATGTCCAGCTTCAGTTCTGAGTATACAGCATCAGCACACACACTGATTTTTTCTAATTGAAGCAAGAAATCTTGAATTAATCTTCAAAAAAAAAAAAATCCATCTAAACATGTTATATCATGATTATATCTGTACCTTTTTTTCTCATAGATTTTTTCTTTGGTTTTATTTCAAGTTCAGCATAAGTCACATCACCACCACTGGGTTCAGCATCAACATCTGCAGCAGCAGAGAACAAAACCATCACACTGATCACCAGCCTTATAATACATTAGTCATTACAGCATCACTTCTACTACAGTGTGGCTGAATTCTCCATTCTCATTTCTACAGTAAGAATAATTCCTTTATCATTCAGCATGTGGCATCTTTTCAGGACAGAGATTGTCAGTGTAATAGATGACTGAATATATTGGAGACTTTCCCATTTGTAGTTTACATGAAATGTTGTAGTGTTAAAAATACTCTACCGTTGTTCCTGTTTGTCTTCTTTTTCTTCATGACCTGTGCGTAAGTGGTTTCACTGCTCTCAGCTGCAGTTTCACCTGAACACAATGCAGTGTGTTAATCACTACAAGACACTTCTGTACCTTACTGTATACCATTAATCTATAGTTAAGTCTCCTAATGCAAGAGGAAATGTTTGATATAAAGTTACCTGTTCCACTTGCATCTGCCTGATCCACAGTGGCATAAATATTAGCACCTCCTACTGAAAACAGAACAAAGATTCTCAGAAAAATGCTAAAAAAAAAAAAACTTCTAAAAAGATGTTGTATGAACAGATGTAGAAACAAAACAGTCACTGAGACAGTGTCTGACCAGCCTGAAGTGGTGTGTGTCCTGACTGAGAGTCTTCAGCTCCTGACCGGCTCTGAGTCTGCTCTGATGTCTGATTGGTTTTCTGCTGCTTTCCTGTAGAGGGAGACAGATTCTACATCTGAACAAAGTGTAAATAGTTACAGATACTCTTTATCTCACACAGAACTGATTACAGCAAAATAACCAGAATAACTTCAAAAACTGCTAAACAATGCGGAGTAGTTACAAATTTCCAATATGGATATAATGCTAATAACAATGTAGTTAGACAACTATATCTAACTTTATTAGAAATGCTGGCAAGTCATGTTTTATTTATTATATAATCTACATTTTATTTACATTGTTTAATACTGTACACTGTAATCAGGACTCTGACCATAGTAATTTCAATGTGTCAAATATTCTAAACAAGCCCTTTTTATCAAGTTAATATTTCCATATAAATCAATATTTGCTTTACACTCTATGGTCTATACTCTAGGTATTACATTTTACATAACTTATCTAAACCAATTATCAGACCTTTCTTTATTTTGCAGAACCACAGCAGGATCATAAATATTAATAAAATGATGAACAAAAATGCCAAACTCAGTCCCACAGCCACTCCTGCTTTTCCAATACTGGACCTAGAACCTGAGACTGAGGAAAGAAAGAGAGCAGGTTTTTACGCTTTTAAACACTGTGCATCTAAACTGTGTTATTAAAAATAGAATCAAATAAAAAGAAATTCTCACAGGATTTCTCACCTCTGACTGAGAGCCAGCTTTTCCGTGACCTTCCTCTCTCTGGGTGTTTGCAGTGGTAGAAACCTTCATCTGACTTTGAGATGTTACGGATGATCATCTCTCCTGTAGTCTGTGTCTGGAGAACTGATCCATCTTTATAGAAATCAGCTCGGAGGTTTGAGGGCTTTGTGCTGCGATATAAACAGCGTAGAGTCAGAGGATGTCCCTCAGTCACAGGATGGACAGGACTCTCCAGGATCACATCACCATCTAGAACAGAGAAAATCACATTTACAGCAAAAATGATTACAACATGAATATTTCTTTATAGAGACAGTGACAATGATTTTATATTAATATCCTTAGTTTAAGTGTGTAATACAGTATATTAACTAATTTATACGTACTATAGTATAAGACCAAAATGCACTTATTTGAATAAACTCTGAATAGCACTCTTTGATTTCATGGTGAAACTCATTAGTGTGTTTGTGTTTTGTGGTGTTGAATTGGATGAAAACATTTTAGATAGGGAGTGTAAAAGGAGAGTTGTGTAGCGCCGCATTACAGCCACATTCAGAATTTTACCTGCTCTAATGTAGCTGATTCAGCTCATGAGAGAAACTCGACTGTGCCGTTCTGTTGCTGTCTTCAGGTAACATTAAAAATACTAAATTTCAACATTTCTCTTTTCCTTTAACAGTAAACACACTACATGAAGACTCACCATGCACTGTGATGTTGACAGGATTACTGTTTTCTCCAGATTCAGACTCACACCAGTAAACTCCAGTGTGGGATGTGAAGAGGAAGCTGATTTTACATGTAGATCCTGTAACTGATCCCCACCGTGAACAATCTAACACTCTTTTATTGTGTGTGTATCGTCTCACTGTCCATCCAGTAGAGTTACTCTGGTCCTCACAGCTCAGTGAGAGAGAGTCATTAGTAAAGTGTTGAGTTCTGCTGGGGTTGATGATCAGAGAGACTGGGGGAGATTCACCTTAAACACAGAACATTATAATTCACATGTATTATTATGATTGTGTTTTCATGGCATATCTTGCACTAAACACATTTACACCTCATTTAATTAAACAGTGCTATTTGAATGAGAATAATCTTCTACCAGTGCTTAGGGCTATTCAACTGCCTTAAACATTCCTCACTCAGGAGGGTGAATATGAAGATTTTTACACCAAACATTAGCACAGCTGTGATTCTCCATATTTAAAATTAATGCTATAATAATGTTTTTACTTTATTTATGAATATATATTCAACACTCCAACACACCAGTGTTCCTATTTTTCCTCACCAGTGATCCATAGTAGCTGTGATTTGCTGTAATTTGTGTAAGAGGGTCGTTCTTCTCTCTCTCCTCTGCACACATAAACTCCTGTGTGGTTAAGAGCAGCAGGACTGAGAGTGTAGAAGCCCCTGGATCCTCTGCTGCTGTCTGAGAGAAGCATTTTTTTAGCACTGATACGACCATTATTGTCTCTGTAGGGAACCTCTCTGTACCAGCTGAATGTCCAGTCTGTAGATGAGTTTGTAACCTCACAGCTTAGAGTCACTGAGTCTCCTTCAGTCAGCCATGTCTGTGGAGATACACTCAGTACTGCCTGTGGTCTCTCTGTTACACAGGAAATACAACATTATGCTTAAATTATATATATATATATATATATATATATATATATATATATATATATATATATATATATATATATATATATATATATGTATTTATTTATTTACTTTATACTAAACGATCTTGCCATGTCTAAAAGATCATCTAAGCAGTAAGGAATAGTAACAAAAATTAAATATGGATATAAAACTAATTACATTAAGTCATTAGATGAGGTATTAGAAATGTTTTCATTCTTCTTGTCATCATCACACGGTGGTTTATATTTACTAAATAAGTGGGATCATCTGTATCCACTAGTCTGTATGTCACTCTCTCTGATAAACACACACTCAACTGTTTTACACTGACATCTCTCCATCCACAGATGACAAGTACTTTTTAAAATGATATATTTCAAGATTCATTTTAGAATAACAGAAGAAACATGAATAGTTATGTAATATATTTATTAACAGTCCTCCTGATTTCAAAGCTGTGGTGAAAGAAGTGAAAATCCTGATGTACCTCTCACTGTAATCCTGACTGAATCACTGAGCGCGTGTAGTAGTTTTTGTCTCTCCATCATTGGTATGTACTATATTGTCTAGGTCAAATCTAAGTTACTGAATTCCAAAATAAAACTTTATCATTTCTAAAGTTCTCAAGTTCTCATCTAATGAATGCCAGAGGCAAGACAAGGTGAGATATATTGGCTTCTGTCTTAATGTTTGCTGTGTACTATTGATCACACTGACTCACCACAATTATAAACTATAAATTCCAGATGTTGCCACGGACTCACCTGATACAGCCAGTGTAACAGCATCACTGATCTCTGAGCTCTGAGAGTCACGTCTCTGTCCTCTGCAGGTGTAGTCACCACTGTCAGAGTCACTAACAGACCTGATACTGACCTCCTGCATTGTGCTGTCTGTATAGACTCTGTCTCCTCTCTCTGTGTAGAGTCTGTCATTATTCTTATACCAGCTGTATGTCCACTCAGTATCTCCTCCTTCCTGTATGTCACATCTGACAGTAACTCTCTCTCCAATGTACACATTTTCATCAGGTTTTATGGACACCACAGCTTTAGGACTCCCTACAAAAAAATCTACTGTAAATAAACTATAACTAACATAGTTCCTAAGTGTAAAGAGGTGAACAGAGTTATTTCATATAACACTATGAATAATTTAATTAGAAGTAAACATACAATTTTAAATACTGAATTGAAGTATAACTTAAGAATCACAGTGAAACTAAAGTACAATCATATATTCCTTTCTGTAGTATAGTTTTATTGGCCATTCTTTTCTCATTTTATAATGCTATTTATTTTAAGTGAAATATGAAAGGAAATAGTCACACAGTGTGAGTGAATTCACCAAGAGCACAAAGTCAAACTGATCATGAGATAAACTGATATGAGAGAAAAGACTGAAAATAACTAAGTTAAACTAACTTCCTTCCTTTATAGCTATGAGATGATACTGATAAAACAAACTGACAAACTCTCCATGGCAATGTACAAAACACAATCTTCTCTGCTCCAATTCAAATTGAACATGTACACATGAATAAATAAATAAATCACCTTGAGCATGTGCCACTGGTTTAAGTGAAATCAGCACTGAAAATAACAGAAACAGAAAACATGATGTAACGTAAAATATTCAGCATATGATTAAACACTGCACATATTAGACACAGTGATGTACTGCTGTGCTCTCACACAATGTACTACTCATTCTTCAGGAATAAGTAAACGTGCAATATATATATATATATATATATATATATATATATATATATATATATATATATATATATATATATATATACGTAGGTGAGTATACATCCTGCTGCACCTCCCATCTCTACTACACTTTGTCTCCAACACTCTCTACTGCATGGACTTTGGCTTTAATTTTTTTCATTTTAATTTGTTAATTTTAATGCCAGTGTGAACAAGAAGGTCAATTTTCAGTTAGACCAACTTTCAGGACAATAAGTATCAGAGCAGTTATATTTGTCCATTGTATTTACAGTCATTAGTTTTGAGTCAGTTATCTCTCTCACACATCCACCTTCACACCTCCTCCTCTTCTTCACTTCTTCACAGAAAAGAGAAGTTAATCCAGAACAGCCAACTTGTCTCTGCTCTCAGGCCTCTAACACTGTCATTGCCCTTTGTGTGTACAAGGCTAATGAGAAGTGTTTGTTTCCGTACAACATCTACTGTTATTTTTTGGATTAAAAGACAAATAGTGATTAATCATGATAAAAAAACATTAACTGAACATTACAAGGGTATTATTATGCATTAGAGTGAACTTGCTGTACTGAGATGTTTCCCTGCACAGATCATAATAGTGACAAAAATGATCAGCTACTGTAGGTTACAAGACATTTTCTTAGTAAGTCTAGTTAATGCTAACGTGGTTTTGTTAAAACCTTTCTGTGCTCAGGAAAGACCACCAGAGTCTCACCACAGCAGCTAAAGACATTTCAGTTAGTCACAACCATGACTTCCACTGGTGAAAGTACAAACACCATCCAGTCATTTTCTTTTAGAAGATCAGACGATCATAAGAGGTTGTCACTGAGCAGCAGATGACAGCAGGACACAGAAGATCAGGTACAGATTCCAACAATACAGACTCATTTACACTCATTAGATTATTTAAACCCTGTGTTTTAAACTTGCTCTACTTGTACTCTTACCTGTTGAACTATCATAGTTACTGAGAGTAGTTACACATCAAACTGAACCCTTCTCATAACAGATATGGATCCACTGATCCACCTGAGCAGTCATGCTGAAGTACACACAATGTCCTAATCACACAATAAGCTCATCACTCAGGACATTCAGACTGCAGATGAACAACTTTATACCCCACCACTCACTCTAATGAAGACACAAAGAGAATATTTACTCACAGAGCATCACAGGGAGTGGACTGAGCTCCATCCTGTCTCTCTAATGACTGAATGACTGACAGAGCAGTGGTGTGTTTTACAGTCTCTACACTTCCTGTTTACTTACTCAGAGAAAGAGACACACACACACACACACACACACACACACACACACACACACACACACACATATATATATATATATACAGTCAGGTCCATAAATATTGGGACATCGACACAATTCTAACATTTTTGGTTCTATACACCACCACAATGGATTTCAAATGAAACGAACAAGATGTGCTTTAACTGCAGACTGTCAGCTTTAATTTGAGGGTATTTACATCCAAATCAGGTGAACGGTGTAGGAATTACAACAGTTTGCATA
>CM040978.1:2898372-2911074 GCA_022985145.1 Pangasius djambal
AGTACAAGTAGAGCAAGTTTAAAACACAGGGTTTAAATAATCTAATGAGTGTAAACGAGTCTGTATTGTTGGAATCTGTAGCTGATCTTCTGTGTCCTGCTGTCATCTGCTGCTCAGTGACAACCTCTCATGATCATCTGATCTGCTAAAAGAAAATGACTGGATGGTGTTTGTACTTTCACCAGTGGAAGTCATGGTTATGACTAACTGACATGTCTTTAGCTGCTGTGGTGAGCCTCTGGTGGTCTTTCCCAGGAAGTGTTACAACCCTACTAAATTGGGGGTTAGTGCAGGGGGAGTAACACAGACTGGAGTTGGATGGAGGACGGAGGAGGATGTGCAATTGTGCTTAATAGGTACATAGTTTGTTACAGAGAGCAAAACTATATACATAAGGTACCAGAATGCCCAACAGTATACAAGAAACACTTTGCAGAACAGCTCTTTGAAGACAAATTACATGTATGGAATGGCAAATGGTTTCACAGATGGCTACCTAGGGAGAGAACGAGATGGTACCAAAGGAAAGAACAGAATAAAATGTTTCTAAACCTATTCTTAAATTTAACCTCTTATCTAACTACCCTGAAGAAACTAGCTGCTACACTACCACATGAAGCAAACCCAAGCAAAGCATTAAAACAACGAGCAGTGTGTATGTGAGTGTGAGCCGAAGGCTGTCTCACTGTTGTTGCCATGAGCCTTTTAGAGCCAGAGCTCCTCCCACTTCGATGTGCTCTCGTCATCGATTGGCCTAGCTGAATCGGCAGAAACTGCAGAGAAAGGGAGAGGGCGAGAGAGAGAGAGAGAGAGAGAGAGAGAGAAGAAAAAGGAGTAAGCAAGCAAGCAAATCAGCAACAAACATAAACAAGTGTACACAAAGCTCCATGCACATAACATAAAGTTTTTAACAACACCATGTTAGCACCAGACTCACTGAGAAAATGCCTTATACCCTACAGTACCATTTTTGTTGCGACTATGGTCTGTGCAGGGAAACATCTCAGTAAAGCAAGTTCACTCTAATAAAAACACATTAATGGGGTAGTATGCATCAGGACTGATCAAAAATAAACAACATAAGTAATGCAGAAGCAAATGTTCTCATTAGCCTTGTACAAACACACAGGGCAGTGACAGTGTTAGGGGCCTGAAAACAGAGACAAGCTGGCTGCTGTGGTTTAGCTTCTCTCTCTCTTTTTTTATTCAGTAATGTGGATTCAGAAGTAAAGAAGGGGAAGTGGTTTGAAGGCAAATGTGAGAGACAGATAACTGACTTTTAACTGACTAAATATGATGGAACTTAACTCTGCTGATGCTTATTGGTATGTCCACTGGTTTTATGTCCTATTGTTCAGATTAATGTGTCCACTGAGTCCATATGTCAATAATAATAATAATATCTGCTGATGCATATTTGATACATATAATAGACTGTATTTCTTTCAGATGAGTTCAGTTAGTCTAAAATGTGCTGTTTGTAGTCATACACTGAATTTCTTTCATCTTTACATCATGTACTCTGCTTCGGTTCCTTTTAGTGCTGATTTCACTGATACCACTGACACATGCTCAAGGTAATTTTATATATATATATATATATAGTTACATTTATTTGTTTATTTTTTCATGTGTATGTAGCGCTCACTACATCACTGGTGTGGGTTGGCTAACCTGAGTTCGTATTAACTGTATAATTACTGAAATACCCAACAGTACTTTTAAGATTAAGGAGGTTATATGGAAGTGTACACACATGTACGAGCACAACTAATAAAATCCCCTTTAATAAGAGAAACAAAACACAAACACTCAATAGTTATAAAAACCCAAAAAAACTATTTACTTACTCAAATAATAATAAATCATAATAGCCATCATAATAATACATTTATTATAATAAATTATAAAAATATTAATTAATTATAATAAACAGTCATCATGATAATAAATCATAATAATAAATCATACTGTCCACTTTTGTGTGATATATAAAATTAAAGTAAAAGCGCTAAAGTACTGCTAAAGTACTGCTAGCGTCAGTTCACACTTAGTAGAGTAAATTCAATTAAAAGAAAAATAGCCGGCAAATATAAGCAAACAAAAAAGCACTATTATAATCATTGCAGGCCTGTAGCTAAGCTGCTTCACTCCTAAAAGTAGACAAAATAAAAATTCACTTACAGTCTCGCTGGCAATGGCGCAGTTTACACCATACATGCACGTGATGTCAGTCTCAGGTCGGCCTTGGTGACGAAAGTTTCAGGCTTGTGATGAATCCCACAGAGCCAAAAGGAAGTTTGTATGTTCCAGAAAACCCAAACCGTTATCTAGATCTTTCCATCAATTTACACTGTTGCCTCTTAAGGATGAGGGACTGTTCCTATAGTTCACTTTGTCAGCGAGCTTTCACAGTCCTTCCTCCATAAGAGCACAGGTCTTAGCAGCAGCAATTAGCCACTTCTGGTGTGCGTTGTCAGCTAAACCGAACCTAAACTCATAATGTTCAGTTTAACGTGCACAATACTCAATGTCTATAAAGGTTTGTCACCTAAATAGCTTAGGAGTATTTCTGAAAATGCTGACTGTGCTAATTCTCCTCTCCTCTCTTCATCATCTACCTCTCCCATCTCCGTCCCCTGATGTCATGCCGTCTCGGACTTCCCATTGGACATAACATCTAAGGTGAGTTCACCTAACTCTCCATGACTAAATAAATGAAACACAATATACATATTAAATAAACAATCTTTTACATTTTTATATTACAGAAAAGAAAATATATACGATAAACGAAATAAACAACTGAACAAAATGTCTCAGCCTGTATCGTTAACAATATTTACTTTTTATCCCAGTTACATGTCCATGTCTGATTTGAATTGGAGTTGAGAAGGTTGTTTTTGTACACTACCATGCAAAGTCTTTCAATGTGTTTAGTCAATACGATTTTGTGGCTATAAAGAAAGGAAGTTGTGTTTAATTAATTAAATAATTAACCAAACAATTAATTAATTGTTTGATTGATTGGAATTGGAACTGGTTGTGTAAGGAGGTTGTGTCACTTTATCCCAGTTATTTTGTCTTTACTCTCATATCAGTTTTTCTGATGTTCAGTTTGACTTTGTGCTCTTTGTGAATTCACTCATACTGCATGGCTTTTGATTTTCTATTCCTTTTTTTTGAAAATATTTCACATAAAATACATAGTATTAAACAATGAGAAAAGAATGACCATCAAAACTATGCAACAGAAATTAATAGTTTTATTTCTGGTGCACTGTGGTTCTGTAAGTTTACGTCAAAGCAGTATTTCAAATTATATATTTACTTCTAGTTAAATGGTTCATAGTGTTGTTTAAAATGACTTTTTGCACCTCTGTACAATTGGGAACATCTTTATGCACTTTATTAACAACTGATTTTTTTTTTTTTAAATAGGTAGTTTTAAAGCTGTGATGTCCATAAAGCCTGATACACATGTGTACACTTGTGAGAGAGTTACTCTCAGATGTGCCATACAGGGAGGAGGAGGAGACACTGAGTGGACATACAGCTGGTATAAGAATAATGACAGACTCTATGTGAATAGAGATAGATTCAGTGCAGACAGCACAGTGCAGGAGGTCAGTATCAGTTGTGTTATAAAATCTGACAGTGGTGACTACACCTGCAGAGGACAGAGCAGTGACTCTCAGAGCTCAGAGATCAGTGATGCTGTTTCACTGGCTGTATCAGGTGAGTCTGTGGCAACATCTGAATTTTATAGTTTTACACTTACAGTATAATTGTGGTTATTAGATTAGAATTAGATTATAATTCATTAGAAGTTGATGTGAGACCTTTCTAAGGATTTATAAGGTTTTATCTGAGAATTCAGTAGTTATAAGAGACTTAGCCTGAAGGTTTTGACCTTCAAAGGAAAAGCAGATACAACAATATTTTAAATATTGTTTTTTATACTTCCAACAATATTTTGGCATAAAACATCTCAGATATTCCGGTTGCATGTAAATAGCATGTAAATAGCACATCTGATATCACCACAGCTTTGAAATCATGAGCACCGTAAATATAAATATAAAATATATTACATAACTATTACTGTTCTATGTTACTCTAGAATGAATCTTTGAAATATATAAGTTATCTCTGGATGTTGGGATTAAAGGCTAAAATGAAAGTAAGATATCTGAGTGTGTCTTTATCAGGGAAAGAAATACACATTAAATATTACATATGAAACAGGAACGATAGGTTTATATTAATGCGCTCATCCATTGCACATTATTGCTTCTGGTCAGGCAGTGGAATCAGAGGTGGATGCAAGTGCAGATGATGATTTAACAAGTGCAGTAGTAAAACAAACATGAACATGAACTAGAAGAACAAGAACTAGGCAAACAGTGGAACACACAAGAACATGAAGTGAACATGACAAACACTAGACAAGGAGTGTCAAATCCTAGTGCTCATTAGATTTGACATTTCTACAGTAACAGCTCATTCACAGGGACTTGGATGGTGGATGCTTCACTTAATGTAAATAATAAACACAGCCAATTTATTTTACCGTACCAAGACAGACTAAAAGGACCTTTCTTGCTCACTTGTGAATTAAATTCTTTGGCATTGGTCTGCCTTTTAGTTTAATTTTCAATCTCTCCCCATAAGTGTGACCATCAAAAGACAAAATCAGGTCGCTGTCAGCAGTATCTGCCATTTCTTGCCAAAAAGCAGCTAAGCTGCTAGCTGAAGAAGGAAGTGACAGCTAGCTAGCTACACTTACAAACAACAAATTTTAGAAATTAATGGTAATAATTAAACAGAACTTTATATTTTACATCCAAGATTCAAAATTACACATTAAATGTCAGTCATCCATTGAGTGTAGCGAACATTAATTGATGCATTGGCTTCAATAACTAATAAGTAATGATATACTGTAAATATTATTAATAAAATGTGGTTTTACCGTGAGCGTAACACTGATTTTAACATGGTTATATGTGTGTAACTAAACACATGAACCCCAGGTGTCTGTTACCTGTTGTAAAATCATATGTACAGCTAAATAAAACAATTTCATAAAATATGGTGGAAGAGGTGACGAAGTATAAGCACAAACTCAGTGTAATGAAAAAAAAAAAATATATATATATATATATATATATATATATATATATATATATATATATATATATATATATATATATATATATATATATATATATGTACACACACACACACACACATACAGTTAGGTCCAGAAGTATTTGGACAGTGACAGAGTTTTTGTGACTTTGCCTTTATACACCACCGCAATGGATTTGAAATAAAACAATCAAGATGTGATGGAAGTGTAGACTTTCAGCTTTATTTTAAGAGGTTCCACAAAAATATGACATTTAACATTTAGGAATTACAGCCATTTTAAGCAAAGTACCTCCATTTTCAGGGGCTCAAACAACATAAATCTATAAGAGAGATAGCAAAAACCTTAGGTGTGGCCAAATCAACAGTTGGGTACATTCTTAAAAAGAAAGAAAGCACTGGTGAGCTCAACAACATCGAAAGGCCTGGAAGACCATGGAAGACAACTAAAGTGGATGATCGCAGAATCCTTTCCTTGGTGAAGAAAAACTCCTTCACAACATCAACAGAAGTCAAGAATACTCTGGAGAAGGTAGGCGTATCATTGTCAAAATCTACAATCAACAAAGTGCTTTTCACTTACTGGAGACAAGACTGAAGACAAAAAGACCCACAAACAAGCAGCAACTGAAGGTGTCTGCAGTGAAGGCCTGGCAAAGTATCTCCAGGGAGGAAAATCAGAATTTGGTGATGTCCATGGGCTCCAGACTTCAGGCAGTAATTGACGGCAAAGGATTTTCATCCAAGTATTAAAATTATGGGTATATTTACAATTATGTCACTTTGTCCAAATACCTTTGAGCCCCTGAAAATGGAGGTACTTTGCTTAAAATGGCTGTAATTCCTAAATGTTAAATGTCATATTTTTGTGGAACCTCTTAAAATAAAGCTGAAAGTCTACACTTCGATCACATCTTGATTATTTTATTTCAAATCCATTGCGGTGGTGTATAAAGGCAAAATCACAAAAACTCTGTCACTGTCCAAATACTTCCAGACCTGACTGTATGTAGATATATAGGTATATATTATATCCAGATATATTTCTAATCTTAATTGTAATTTTTCATTTCAATTAAATTTCACAAATTCTTACACATTATTGAGGTGCTGAGAATAGGTTGAGTCTTATTTATTTTTAATAATGAAGACTTTTTTGTGAAATGATTTTGTTTAGTTTTAAATATGACTTTATTTCAGTTCAGATATGTGAACTTAGTAATGACTTAGTGTAATTAGTTTTATATCCATATTTAGTATTTGTAATTATTCCATACTCCTTAGTTGGTCTGACATTAGAAATTCATGGCAAGATTATGATTGTGTAAGTAAACAGATTTTGTATTTCCTGTGTAACAGAGACACCACAGCCAGTACTGAAAGTATCTCCACAGACATGGCTGACTGAAGGAGACTCAGTGACTCTAAGCTGTGAGGTTACAGACTCCTCTACAGACTGGACATTCAGCTGGTACAGAGATGTTCCATACAGTGACAATAATGGCCATTTCATATATAGAGCAGTGCTCCTCTCAGACAGCAGCAGAGGATCTGGAGGTTCCTACACTCTCAGTCCTGCTTCTCTGAATCACACAGGAGTTTATGTGTGCAGAGGAGAGAGAGAAGAACGAGCCTTTCACACATTTTACAGCAATCTACAGCCACTATGGATCACTGGTATATATAGATGTGTAAATGTGCAGCTATGCTAATGTTTGGTGTAGAAAAATCTTCATATTCACCCTCCTGAGTGAGGAATGTTTAAGGCAGTTGAATAGCCCTAAGCACTGGTAGAAGATTATTCTCATTCAAATAGCACTGTTTAATTAAATGAGGTGTAAATGTGTTCAGTGCAAGATATGCCATGAAACCACAATCATAATAACACATGAATTATAATGTTCTGTGTTTAAGGTGAATCTCCCCCAGTCTCTCTGATCATCAATCCCAACAGAACTCAACACTTTACTAAAGACTCTCTCACACTGAGCTGTGAGGACCAGAGTAACTCTACTGGATGGATAGTAAGACAATACACACACAAATGGGGATTGTCAGTTTGTTCACAGTCTGGATCAGTTACAGCATCTACATGTAAAATCAGCTTCCTCTCCACATCACACACTGGAGTTTACTGGTGTGAGTCTGAATCTGAAGAAAACAGTAATCCTGTCAACATCACAGTGCATGGTGAGTCTTCATGTAGTGTGTTTACTGTTAAAGGAAAAAAGAAACGTTTAATTACAGAATATTCAGAACTGTTCAACAAGAGACACTTAACTGATTTATCTCAGTAATGCTTTGAATGTTCTGAATGTTTTTTAATTTTAAATACCCAGAAAGAGAAAAATCACCAAAAACCTGGGTCTCAGTCAGATGTGAGAAATCATTGAAATATTTTTAAAAATACAATTGTGACTTATTGTGTTGATGTTTACATAATGTAACCTATAGTGCTTAATTTATGTAAGTCTGTGTACAATAAATGTGTGTGTGTGAGAGAGCACATGTGAAAATGTACTTATTTTTACTGTAGCTAAAACTACAAAAAACTCAGCATGAATAAAACTTTATTATTTATAATTATCTGTGTCAGGTCCATCACATGTAGAAGCTCCATCCTCAGTGCTCATGCTGATCAGTAGTGTAGTGACGGCCTCTCCGTATCTGCTGGTGACCATCATTCTGCTGGTCAAGTGTTACAGAGCTCGAGGTAAGAACTCTTTCAGTAAGTCTCTATGTTTCACATAACAAGCATACTGACAGAAAAACATTTTCACCTTAGGACAAGTAGAAATCATTTGACTCAATATTAACATTAAACAAGCCAAAAATACATATTTTGTTTTATTCTAAAATACATTTACAGTAAGATTTAAATGCAAGTATGATGAGATCCAGGTATTCAAAACCCAAAAACTGCAATTTAAATATTTGCTGCTGTGGCTCCTCCGCTACATCACTAGAACACACCCACACACACACACACACACACAAAGGAACATATGCAGGGCAGACATGGCATGGGTTATATAAAACAGGAATGATTCAGGCCTTCCTTGTACCCTGAGATATGGTGGGACCAGTGGAGTAGTGCTAAAGGATCAGAGGGAATGTGGTGCAATTTAGGGTGTGAAGACCTGCCAGAAGAGAGTTATAGTAGTTCAGTCTCAAAATGACAAGGGACTGAACAAGCACCTGAGTGGCCTGTTTGGATAGAAATGGAGAGACTCTTCTGATGTTGTAAAGGAGACATCGGCATGAGGGTGTCATCTTAGCAATGTGAGAGGAAAAGGACTGTTGACAGTCCATGGATAACCCAAGGTTGCGTGCAGTGACAGAAGCTGAGATCTGAGATTTGTCCAGGGAGGTCACAAGATCCTGATGTGGGGATGAATCATTTGAGATGAAAAGCAGTTCAGTTTTGCTGGGATCATGTTTCAGCTGATGAGCTCCCGTCCATGATGTGATGTCTGCCAGCCATGCCCACTTGATCATCAGGCACTTCTATTTAATGGTGCTGTGCTTAGACTTCCTGACAGAGAGCTTTCAGCTTATGTACAGCACAGGATAATCCTCTCCTTCTGCTACCTGAGACAAAATGGGCCCCAGCCCTCTGTCCGGTGCATAGGTCTGCAACACGAGAGAGGGAGAAGTCAGGGGAGTGAAGTATGGGCCCCTCACAGAGAGCTACCTTCACGTTTGCAAAAGCCCGTTGACACTGCTCTGGTCACTGGACTGGGGCTGGCGCTCCCTTTTAAGTGAGATCTGCCAGTGGACTGATGAGCTCTCAAAATTTTGGTACAAATCCAGGATGATCCAGGATATACTGAACTTCATTTTTACTAAGGGTGAGACCATCCTCCCTGCATTCTCTTACTACATCCAATATCCCCTGGGGCTTTGGCCATATAAAAGTTCAAACGGCAAAAACCCAGTGGAGGTCTGGGGTACCTCCCCAACCATTTGTTCTAATTACAACTGTCTTCACGCACAGACTTACAAATGATGATTTTCAGGGTTTTATTAAACTGTTGAGGATGTGTCTGAGGATGGACAGACCGGTAGACACACCTCTTTTCTGTGGCCAGGGCTACACAAACTGCACACCCCTTCGGCCTTTTCATCACTTTAGTAGAGGTTAATCTTGGTTCCTGGACTTTTGTGGCTCATCGCTGTATTTCTTTGCAAATTCCAATCTGGCCCTCCAATTCCTATTGCTGATGAGTGCTTTGCATCTTGAGGTATCGCTCTATATTTCTGCCTGCAAAGTCTTCTTCAAACAGTGGATTGTGATACCATCACCCCTGCCCTGTGGAAGTTGTTGGTGATGTCACTGACTGTTGTGGTTTTTCTTCACAGCTCTCACAATGTTTGTCATCAACTGCTGTTGTTTTCCTTGGCCAACCTTTTCAATGTCTGGTTGTTAGTACTCCTGTGGTTTCTTCCTTTTTTCAAGATATTCCAAATTGTTGTATTGTTGTAATCTTATAGATTTTCTCTCTTTTCTCAGCTTCAAAATGGCTTGCTTTTCTCCCATATACAGTCCCATAGAAAGTTTTCATTTTGATTTATCCATTTTAACAACAAATGCAAGCAAAACCCAGGGCTCAAACCAAGAGCAGACATTCATAGCTATTAATTCTTTAAACAATCAATCTAACAGGGCACACCTGGGCAACAAGAAACACCTGTTAGTCGCATGTTCCAGTATTTTTGATCACTTGAAAAATGGGTTAGTTCAAACAAAAGGTGCCATGTTCTTAGCTGTTTACCACATTTAGATGTACTATCAGGAATTCAAAGGTGAAATTCTGATCTATCGTCTCATATTCATCTTTTGAATGAAAAAGCTGCCTTGCCATTCCAATACTTTAGGAAAGGACTGTACATCACATGGAGAAACAGTTGCAGGAGAAAGAACAGGCTTGGGGAAAATGTTTTCTAATTTTTTGAGCAATGTTTCACACAGTGCATTGGTTTTGCTGATGCTTGCACTGGATTGCACTCCCTCTTCCATCCAGCGGGGTCGATGTAGCTCACCCTGCCGCTGGCAGCTTCTTTCTTCTCAGGGCTAGGGTGAGCAGAAACCTGGACGGTGGATGTGAGGTCCGGTGGGTCTGCCTGGTGATGCTCTGCTACTTGGATGGCATCAGAGAGTGTCCCTGGTTGGTGACACTGAATCCAGTCTTTTGTTCCACTGGGTAGTCATGTGATGAACTGGCTGCTACCTTTTGTGGGCAGTCTCTGAGTGAATGTACACAGCTTATCTCCTTCCCTCAGTGTCATCTCCTGGAAGCACCATCGATGCTGCACAGGTGTGAGCCTCGCTCGCTCCAGTGCTGCCTTCTTCATGGTGCCGTAGCTTAGCCGGCTTGCGGATGGAAAACTGCGGGCCACCAGCTGTGCTTCACTGGTCATCAGGGATTGGAATGTGCAGCCCCCATTTGCTCTTGGGCTAGGCACATGCAGACACTGTCGTTTCAAGTATTTCCAGAAATGATTCTGTATCCTGGGCTAGGGCCATGCACGCTAGCATGAAAGTTGGCAGCTGGAGTGCAAGGTCTGGACAAGCTGGTGAAGGACTCATGGTTGAGGAGATGCTGGATGGTGGCTCAAGCTGCACCCTGGTCAGACACCACTTGAGACAGGAGTGTCTGCTGGTTTTACTGCAGGCTGTGGAGATCCTGATGTTGCTGCTGCTGCAGGGTGTGTGTTCACTACAGTGTGTGTGCACTTGTATGGGTTAAATGCAGAGCACAAATTCTGAGTATGGGTCACCATACTTGGCCACATGTCACTTCACTTCATTAAGAGAATTTATGGGTTTTAAGAGGAAGCATTAGCATTTTAAAAGTGCAATAAGACACCAAAATAAATTGGTTCTAATAACTGAAAGGAATTCACTGACAGTGAACTGACAATTCACTTTTGCAGTTACTGAATGAATGATCTTTTTTTTTTTTTTTTTTCAATTCTTTTCCTGAAGCACTGTCACTTCACTGTCATTCATAAGCATTAAAACAAAACAAAACAAAACAAAAAACCTTTAAACTGTGTTTAGGATTAGATCAAATGAAATTTGTTTGCTTTTCTGCCATAAACACCTGGAATGAAGTTGCAATGAAACAAGTGACCTTTTGTAATTTATTTAACAGCTCACACTGAAGACAGAATCAAGAATGCGGTCGTAGAGGAGTGAGCAAAGTTCATCTAAGAGAATGCACTGGTGGATGCTTTGGTGTTTTCTTTAAGGTTATGTTGGGATTTTAAAATAATATTGACTTGTTATACTGTAGCACAATATCTTACAGTCAGCCTTTTTGTTTTGACTGGATTCATTTAGGTAAAGCTGAATGTTGCTAATGCAAAGTACTGAGTAAAATATGAGCAAGTAAAATAGTCTTTAAAAAAAAAAAAAAAAAAGATTTTGGCCAAGCTAATGCTTTTGATTTAGTATGTGAGGATTGAGCTGTGCTTGTTGAAAACCTGCAAAAAGCCTAAATGTGTCTGCTATTGGAATGAATTTAATCCCAATATGGTGACCTGCACATTAAAAACTCAAAACATTTAATGTAACATTTCTGATAAAAAGCTTGGTGTGCACTGCTGAGAGCAGCCTTGAGATTTGTTTTTATATTTGTTTAACTTTAATTGTAGTTATGTGAGATTTGTGGACGTAATGTTTTGATAAAATAAATTCATCATTATCAATTCACAGAATTATGTAACCTGGTTGCAATGTTATATCAGATGAAGTACAAGTAATACACTGGGAAAACTCTGAACTACTACTCTTGCATCTTTAAATAGTAGCATTTTCATCATTTTGTATTTTTATATAAAATATGCATTGATATTGATTTTTTTTTTAATAAAAAAAATAATTAACCAAGACAACATGTACTTTATTTCTGTTGCTAAAAGCAGAAACTGGATCCTGCAGTATTATTCAGTGTAAGTAGAGGATCTCAGTGCAGTAAAGTTCAGGAGTAAATGAGGAATCAAACAGAAGTGTTATTACTCTTACTGCATGTCTACACACTGGTACACTGATGTACAGGACTAACATAACACTGAAAATGTCCTAAACTCAACACAGGAAATTAACATTACAGCAGTGGCAGTGATTCAGAATCAAAAGCTACTTATAAAGTGAACTACAAGGTTTCACTGTTAAACCCTGCTAGATAACTTCCTCATGAGTGCATTTCTTCCCAGTCCTGGCAGAGGGATTAAACAGTCAGGAAAAAAAGAGAAAATATATATATAAATGAACATTACATTCACATTTCCAACATGTTCAGTTTAACCAGCTTAACATTACAGTTTGTTATGGACACAGTTCGTTTTTATACATGACTTAAGTAATATACGTTTGAGGAAATTCTATTAAATGAGACATAAATTTGTATCGAATATCAGCGAAATTATCATATTTGTTCTACCGCTAGCATAGCATGTTTGCAACGAAGAGAAAGTGTGCATACAACAAAAACACAGCAATAATCTCAATCTAATAAACCCTTGTACATAGAATCACTGTTT